>PVJL010006369.1:58101-93028 GCA_004026885.1 Lyroderma lyra | reverse complement strand
TTGATATAATCCCATTCATTTATTTTTGCTTTTACTTCCCTTGCCTTTGAGGTCAGGTTCATGAAGTCCTCCTTGAGTCCTAGGTCTATAAGTTTAGTACCAATGTTTTCTTCTATACAGTTTATTGTTGCAGGTCTGATATGAAGGTCTTTAATCCATTTCGAGTTAATTTTTGTATATGGAGAGAGTTCACAGCTCAAGTTCATTCTTTTGCATATGTTTTTCCAGGTTTCCCAGCACCACCTACTAAAGAGGCTGTCTTTTCCCCATTGTATGTTTTTTGCTCCTTTATTGAAAATTATTTGTCCATAAATTTGTGGGTTTCTTTCTGGGTTTTCAGTTCTATTCCATTGGTCTGTATTTCTGTTCTTCTGCCAGTACCAAGTTGTTTTGACCATTGATGCTTTGTAATATAAATTGAAGTCAGGGTATGTAATGCCACCAGCCTTATTCTTTTTGTGTAGTATTGCTTTGGCAATTCGAGGTCTTTTATGGTTCCAAATAAATTTACTAATTCTTTTATCTATTTCAGGAAAGTATGATTGTGGGATTTTAATGCGTTAAATCTGTAGATTGCTTTGGGCAGAATGGCCATTTTAACAATGTTAAGTCTTCCTATCCATGAACAGGGGATATTTTTCCACCTCTTAAAGTCTGTTTCAGTTTCTTTTAAAAGTGTCCTATAGTTTTCCATGTATAAATCTGTCACGTTCTTCATTAAGTTAATTCCCAGGTATTTCATTCTTTTTGTTGGGATAGAAAAGGGAATTGACTCCCTCATTTCTTTTGCTGTGGATTCGTTGTTTGTATATAGGAATGCTGTTGATGTTTTTACATTGATTTTGTATCCTGCGACTTTACTATATTTGTTTATTGTTTCTAATAGTTTCCTGGTGGAATCTTTGGAATTTTTTATATAAAGGATCATGTCATCTGCAAATAGCAACAATTTGACCTCTTCTTTCCCAATTTGGATACCTTTGATTCCTTTCTCTTGCCTGATGGCTGTGGCTAGAACTTCCAGTAGTATATTAAATAGCAGTGGTGACAGGGGGCATCCCTGTCTAGTTCCTGATTTTAGGGGAATAGGTTTCAGCTTTTCCCCATTCAGTATGATGTTAGCCGAGGGCTTGTCATATATGGCCTTTATTATGTTGTACCTATTTTATTTAGTGTTTTGATCATAAATGGATGCTGTATCTTGTCGAAAGCTTTTTCTGCATTAATTGAAATGACCTCATGGTCTTTATCTTTTATTTTGTTTATGTGGTGTATCACATTGATTGATTTTCGTATGTGGAACCATCCTTGTGCTCCTGGGATGAATCCCACTTGATCTTGATGTATGATCTTTTTGACGCATTGTTATATTCTGTTTGCTAATATTTTGTTTAGAATTCTTGCATCTGTGTTCATCAGAGATATTGGTCTGTAGTTTTCTTTTTTTGTGTTGTCTTTGCCAGGCTTTGGTATTAGAGTAATGTTGGCCTCAGAACAAGTTAGGAAGTATTGCTTCCTCTTCAATTTTTTGGAAGACTCTGAGGAGGAAGGTGTTAATTCTTCTTTGAATGCTTGGTAAAACTCATTGGTGAAACCATCTGGTCCAGGGCTTTTGCCTTTAGGGAGATTATGGATAGTTGTTTTAATCTCTTCACTATCAATTGGTCTATTTAGATTATCCAGTTCTTCTTGGTTCCATCTAGGTAGGCTATAAGTTTCTAGAAACTTGTCCATTTCTTCTAGGTTGTTAAATTTAGTGGCATAAAGTTCTTCATAATATTTTCTTATAATCCTTGGTATTTCTGTGGTGTCAGTGGTAATTTCTCCCCTTTCATTTATAATTTGGATATTTGTGTCCTTTCCTTTCATCCTTTGATTAGTCTAGCCAGGGGTTTGTCAATTTTGTTGACTTTCTCAAAGAACCAGCTCTTTGTAATATTAATTTTTTTCTATTTTCCTTCTGTTCTCTAATTGGTTTAGCTGTGCTTTAATTTTTATTATTTCTTTCCTTCTACTGACTTGGGTTTTGTCTGCTCTTCTTTTTCTAGTTCTTTAGGATAGGATGCTAAGATGTTTCCTTGTGATTTTTCTTTTTTCTTAAGATAGGCCTGTAGTGATATAAATTTCCCTCTTATTACTGGTTTCACTGTGTCCCAATAATTCTGATACGTTGTATTTTCATTGTCATTAGTTTCTATATATTTTTTAATTTCATCTTTTATTTGTTCTTTTATCCAGTCCTTTTTTAATAAGCTGTTGTTTAATCACCATGTGTATGTGTTTCTTTCTGCTTTCCTTTTACAGTTGATCTCCTATTTCAAAGCTTTGTGGTCTGAGAATACACTTGGTTTGATTTCGATCTTGAATTTGCTGAGGCTACTTTT
Organism: Lyroderma lyra; assembly: GCA_004026885.1. Classification (NCBI taxonomy): domain Eukaryota; kingdom Metazoa; phylum Chordata; class Mammalia; order Chiroptera; family Megadermatidae; genus Lyroderma; species Lyroderma lyra. The sequence continues at coordinate 90,644 of PVJL010006369.1, read as the reverse complement.
GTGATCCAGCATGTGGTCTATTCTTGACAATGTTTCATGTGCACTAGAAAAGAAGGAATAGTCTCTTTTTGCTGGATGAAATGTCCTGTAAATGTCAATTATGTCCTATTGCTGTAATGTGTGATTTAGGGCTGATGTTTCCTTATTTATTTTCTGTTTGGATGATCTGTCCATAGCTGTTAGCGGGGTGTTTAAGTCTCCCACAATGATTGTGTGTTCATCAGTTTCTCCTTTCAAATCTGTGAGTAGTTTCTTTGTATATTTTGGTGCATCCTGGTTGGGAGCATATATATTAGTGTCAAGTCTTCTTGTTGTTGTATTGTGCCTTTTATCATTATGTAATGTCCATCCTTGTCTTTTACTATCTTTTGTAACCTGAAGTTTATTTCATTAGATATCAGTATGGCAATTCCTCCTTTTCTCTGGTTACCATTTGCTTGAGGTATTGTTTCCCATCCTTTCACTCTGAGTCTGTGTTTGTCCTTACGGCTGAGGTGTGTTTCTTGGAGACAGCATATGGATGGGTTCTGTTTTTTAATCCAGTCTGTTACTCTGTGTCTTTTTATTGGTGAGTTCAGTCCATTAACATTTAGAGTGATGATTGATATGTGAGGATTTCCTGTGGCCATTACTTATTTCTTTCTTTGTTTTTGTTTTATTTTTGTTTCTTTCTTGTTGCCCCAACTTTATTCCATTTTTCCTGATGTTTTGATTCAGGTTGAAGAGCCTCCTTCAGTATTTCTTGGAGGGCCAGCCTTGTGCTGGCAAATTCCCTCAGCTTCTGTGTGTCTGAGAAGGTCTTTATTCCACCTTCATATCTGAAAGATAATTTTGCTGGATAATTTATTCTTGGCTGTAAGTTCCTCTCTTTTAAATTTCTGAATATTGCATTCCACTCCCTCCTGGCTTGCAGAGTTTTTGCTGAGAAATCTGATGACAGTCTGATGGGTTTTCCTCTAAAGGTTATAGTTCTTTTTTCCCTGGCTGCCTTGAGAATTGTCTCTTTGTCTTTAGTTTTGGACATCTTTAGTACCATGTGTCTTGGAGAAGATCTGTTCGGGTCCAGGTATCTAGGGGACCTGTTTTCTTCTTAAACTTGGGGTTCCAGATTTTTCCATAGGTTTGGAAAGTTCTCATCTACTATTTGTTTGAGTATGTTCTCTGTAGGGTGCTCTACCCCTTCTTCTATTCCTATTATCCTGATGTTGTTTTGTCTCATGGAGTCAGATAGTTCTTGCAGAGTTCTTTCAATCCTTTTGGTTCTGTATTCCCTCTCTTCCTCTTTCTTAGCTGTTTCCATGTTCTGATCTTCGATATCACTAATTCTTTCCTCCATCTGGTTGGCCCTGTTTCCTATGGCAGTTATTTTGTTTCTCACTTCTTTTATTGTATTATTTATCTCTCGCATTTCCATCTCAATCTTCCTTATGTTTTGAATTTCTTTGTTAAATTGTTCCTTTTGTTCATGAAGTTCCTTTTTTATGTCATTCATGTCCTTTTTTATGTTGTTTATGTCAGCCATGATGCTCTGCCAGTATGTTTTCATTTCTCTCACAGCCTTTAGAATGGCTACTTTAAATTCTCTTTCACTTAATTTGGAAACTTCTAGGTCTAAGAAACTGTCTTGTTAAATTTCCTGTTCTTTCTGGGGAATTTTAATTTTTTAGGAATTCATCCTGTCTGCTGGATTGTTCATTTTTGACATGAGGGCTTTATGTTCAGTAGTGCCTAGGAGCCCATATTGGTACTTTTGTGGTGTCTTGCTGAAGGGCAGACAAAGGTGGCACCGGGAGGGCAAGTTTTGGGGGAGAGAGGGGTTTTTTAGTTCTTATTTCTTGTTTCCTGCTACGTTTGGAGGCGGTGCGCATTTATCATGGTTCCTCTGCTTCCTGTAGTTAGTTAGTTGGTTCGGGAGGTTGTAGGAAAGGGGAGAGGCCAACAAAAGGCACACCGGGGCATTCCACCTTCTGCCCTATTCTGGGGAAGCTGGGTGATGCGGGCCAAGGCTGCTCCTGCTGGCTGGGGCGATGCTATCAAATCTGCCTTTTTTCCCGGGTCTGCTTCTGTGGCCAAATATTGGGGCAGATTTTGCAGGCTTGTAGTGGTTTTAGGACCCAGGGGCGCAGGAGCAGGCATGCACACAAGTCTGAAGCTGTGGGTCTGACCCCGCGGTAGGAAGGCAGCCGGCCCGCCTCCGCAGCGGGGCTGGAATGGGAGCCGCAGCCCCGCGCAGGAGCCGCACACACCATGCCAGCAACCAGCCTGCCTCGCAGCGGGCCAGAAATGGGCGCCGCAGCCCCGTCTGTGTAGCGGCTGTGCGTTGTCTGCTGGACAGCCGGCTCGCCCCGCTGCGGGCCGGGACCAGCAACCACAGCCCTGTGCAGGAGCCGCGTGCACCTGCGCTGTGGGTCCCATGGGAGCCCAGAGCCAAGATGTTGTCTCTGCAGTTCAGAGTCCTCGCTCAGCCCTGCTACCACTCGAGAGTTCCAGAGGCTGGCTCCCAAACTGTGTCCCCAACTTGCCGCTCCAAATTCCAGCTCCCCAGCCCAGCTCACCAATGGGCTCCCACTGTTCTGCCGCTTTGCTAGGGCTTTTCCTCTTGTCGCCTCTTGGCTTCTCCCCTCCCATGCACTGCAGCCAGCCGTGATCGGGTCCTGTTGCAATGTGTCTTTGCTCCCTCCCCTCTCTCCCGCTCGCCCCTTTCTCTCCAACCCTTAGGTGTTTACTTGAGATGCGTGGATGTCTAAGCTGCCGTTTTTTGTCACCTAGGGTCCTCTTCCTTGTCTCCTGGGTGGCTGTTCTGGGAGAGGCTTTAGGGACCTCCTCTCCAGTCGCCATCTTGTCCTTTTCAAGGCCTTGTGATTTATAGTAAAGATGGCTCTGGACTGGAATCCTATCTACTCCGTTGATTAAACCTGAGCAAGTTAGTTAATCCAGATAAGTTTTAGTTTCTTATTCTTTGAGGGAACCCTGAAAAGTTATTATAAAATTAATTGAGATAAAGTATGCAAATAAATATTAGTTTTCATTTCCCTATTCATAACTGGATCCCTACAGAACTTTACAGCATTCTTTTTGAAACTACTAGGAAAATGGTGGATATGTTACCTATCATTTTTGAAACAAGTTTTGTCTTTCCCTGGTTTTGTACATTTCCATGTTTTCTATGACTGAAAAGTACTTCCATCTATACTTTCATCTGTCAAAGTGTCTATTCTTTTCTTGTTCAGACTAGCTGCTGACATGGTGGACCTTCTTCAGATGAGTCAGCCCCATCATTTCCTAAACTTAAGGCTGTAGGCAGGGCAGACCATAAAACAATACATCCCTCACCCTAGTGGTATATGTGTAGTAACTAACAGGTATGTTTGATTACTAAGCCACAAATTTCTCTTAACTCCTACTGTATTTCTCTAGAATGTAAAATTGGGATTCTGTGTATTTTTTTTATAGCACTATAGTTTTTCCATGTTAGGAATGCATTCTGACCCTGGGCTCCAGTCCTTTTGGCTGGAATCCTGATGCTTCCTAAATCCTGATAGCCCCTGCTCTAGAGGGCTATCACCACCTCTAGTAAGGTTCTTAATCTGCAAAAACTAACTCACACATGATAACACACCTAATTTATGTTGGTATCTTTACTTGAGAAAATCATAATACAGACTGCCTATAGAAGTGGATCACAGTTCTGACTTCTGCCATGCTTCTTTTGGCATAATTTTGAGTTATACCTTAATCTCTTAGGGGCAAACATTACAGTCAAGTTTATTTCCTACCTATCCAGTTCTTTTTGGTTATTCTCTCAGTCTGGGCACTGAAAATGAAGTTCCCATCTTGCTTTATATTCAAGAGCAATGGGCAACTTATCACTGAAAGCTAGCTCAAGTTCTTCGTCTTCTAGAACTCTCCTCTCCACATTCATACAGGACCTATGACATCCTTCATTTAACAAATAAGTATTGAGCATCAAGTATTAGTATGTGCCACGCACTTAAGATGGGATACAGCAGAGAAAAACAAAACCAAAAAAACATGAAACCTCTGTCCTCATTGACTTTGTTTACATGGCTTATTGTGATTTCAGATTGCCTTTTGTTATTTGAAAATACTATAATGAAAGAACAAGAGACTTAAATGATCTTGTCTGGCCCTACATGTGGTAGGTTGAATGGTAGATCCCCCAAAGATTTGTCCATCCTACCCCCAGAACCTATGAATGTGACCTTATTTGGAAAAAGATTCTTTGTGGGTATAATTAAGTTAAGGATCTCAAGATGAAATCATCCTGGATTATTTGGTTGGTCCCAAAATCCAATGTAAAGTGTCTTTATAAGAGCTGGAAGAGAAGACAGACACAGAGGAGAAGCCCATGTGAAGATGAAAGCACAGATAGGAGTAATGCATCCACAAACCAAGGGACACCTGACACTACCAGAGCTTCCTGGAAGAGGCAAGGGAAGATTATTTCCTAGAAATGCAGCCCAGCTGACACCTTAATTTTGACTTCTGGCCTCCAGGACTGTGGATAGAATAAATTTCTGTTGTTTTCAGCCCCTAAGTGTGTGATAATTTGTTAAGGCAGCCACAGAAACTAATATAGCACCATATTTTACAGTTCACCAGGGCTGGTTAATGTCTTTAGAAATCATAAATAGTAAGAAGATTATAGTCTCCCTTCTTTTGCCCTTATACTGCAACATGTAATTTAATAGAAAACCAATTCTAAATTGAAAACCTCAAATATGCATGCTGAAATTAGGAGAGTCCCCTTTCAACTTTTCTGCTTATAAAATTCTGAAGTGTTCATAAAGTATGATTTGGTTTTCTTTTTATCTGTAGAACACAATAACCGTTGGATTATTGTGGGGATAAAAATGATTCAATATGTGAAAATGTCTTGCAAAATGCCCATCACTTGGTAAATATGTGAAAATGTCCTGCAAGGTGTCCATCAGTTTTTTTAGGACTGGTGATGGGGTAGTGGTAAGGGTATAATGAAGGTCTGAGTTGTACTTTGATTTGTTTCTCAGCTCTTTCTATAGTGGTTCCAGGTCTGTGAAGTAGAGACAAGAAACAATTGTTCACATAATTTGAATTAATATAGCTCTACAAATTGTTGCTCAGATAACATTCTAACATAAAACTAACACTTATGAATCTCACAACACTTCATTTTTGTACTTTCTTCTTTCCACTCTTCAGACAGGGTCATTTGTGCCTTATGGGGATTTCATAGAGTCATGAGCCAAGATGTTTTTGGGTTTGAGTCCCAATAAACAAGTTATAACATAATTTTCTTTGAGAGGATAGGAGGAAAATAAGCAGGTCTTTCTCCTGTAGATGTTTCTGGGTTGGTAACTGGTTGATTGAGTGGCTGTGAACCATGCATGGGCCTTAGCATTTCTTCCAAATGAGAATGAAAATGACATAATTTCTTTGGAAAATTTTTCACACTGTCAATTATATCTTACCTCCTGGAGAGACTAACCAGATAGACTCCACTGACAATATGTAAAAGAAGCATCTTAAGTGCTACTGTGTTGTCCTCAGAGGTTTAGTCACTCATAATACTTCCTGAAGACTGTAAAAGTATCCTCCTAAATTATTTTACATTTTTTTAATTGAAAGAATTCTCTGACCTTTCTCAAACAGCTGCTCCCTAGAAAATTCATTTCAGCTGAAGTCATACATTACCCTGGCTTTCCAATATGCTCATTTCTGTGCAAACAGGTTTCCTCATATTCATTTGAAAATGAGGAAAATAACAATAGGATATTTTTGGTCATAATGTTATTTTGTGAATTGACTTCTCATTGAATTAAATCAAACAGACTATGACTATGATCACTAATATGCATTCACATATTTACCTTATCCCTAGGCAAATGCTGTATACATTTTATATACTCCAGCAAATTCTTGGTGTTCAACCTCATGTATTCTACATTAAGCAAGAGGTCAATGTCAGTAGACTTAAGCAGCTGGTATATTATGTAGTCTACTTTGTTATAGCCACCTTCTGTTCTGATTGGAGTCCATGTTAGATATTTGGAAGATCACCTTGTTCAACAGCCATACTTTAATACTGATATGTGGAGTAAGTGCTTATAGATGTGCATGATATATTTAGAAAATGCCACCGTGTTTAGAAAACATTTAATTTCCTATAGTGTGGTGAGTCAACTCTCAGTCTTTGAAAGGACTGTGTAAACTGATGAGCAATATTATGTCATATACCCACTTGGTTTGTTTCTCCATTTAGTTTAAATGATAGTTAATGGGAGAGAGTCTGCCATGGGCCATGAGCATCTCTTCACATTCTTGCTGGGTATGCCAAGAATGCAAGGCTACGACTAGACCACTCTTTACTAGCCCATTCATCAGAGCTGTGTTTTAGTACATAGCCTCGAGAGATCCAGTACCATTTTTTCCAAAAGCAAGGCCAGGCTTGCTTCCACTTAGTACAGTACCAGTGAATCTCCGAGCTCAGTGTTTCTGTCCTCTAACTGCAACCCATTTGTTTGCAGGCATCCATAATGAGCACTTCGTGTTGCCCCATGAAACTTGTGGAACATGGAGACTGGAAGCAAGTGACTATGAAGCTTAGTCAACTGCTTCTGGGGTGAGTAAAAATAGTCCTTTGGTTCTGACCCAGGAGTCTCATGCCTTTTGTCAGTACCTGTGAAATAGTAACAGAGTTCTCTGTTAGTTTGTAAATAAGGTAAAATCTCAAAACCCTAAGTAATTCCTGGCACTTTAAAAATATTTATATTTATACCCATAAAATAGGTCCTATATTGGATATATTATTTCAAACAGTTAGTGACCATAACCAGTCTAGAATCTTGGTTTTTGGTTGTGACTCTACTACTAAGTGACTGATCTTGAGTAAGTTTTTTATTCCCTCTGGGACTGTTTCTTCATTCCTAAAATGAGGGGTTCAACTAGATAAGTGGTTTTTTAACTGTGTTCTGGGGAAGCTATGGCCAGTCGTTTCAAAAGCCCTCTCATTAGCCCCTGGTTCGGTATAGTGGGAGACGATGATTCTGGGTTTCCTGCCCTCGGCAGGTCCACCAGCTGTACTGCAGTTACTGTCCCCTGTCAGTGCCCTTTCACATTTCCCTTAATTCCCATTTCCTTGTAGATTAAAATGGTTTCATTATGATCCCTTTCTAATAAATTCCTAAGTATTGGGGGTGAAGATGCTTATGAAAACACACTTTGAGTAAAGGCTTGATACAGAGAAGAACACAAAGAGAAAAGAGAGGGGCCTGGGGAGAATGTGTTATATCCACTTAGCGAAAAGCAGCTGTCAGGAAATAAATATGAATGATAGTGTCATTGACTTTTATTTTACTATTTACACTTCTTTGTATTTCAATTTGTCTATAATAACCACATATTACTTTTATAATTGGAAAAAAACTTCATTAAGAGAAACTTAAAAAATGAGAAAGAAGAAAAGATACATCGAGGTCAAAAAGTGAAAGACCACGTTAAGAAGTGTTAGGATTCCATGCTAGAGACAGTGGGAATCCACTGGTGATTTTTAAGCAAGATAATAACTTACCATACTTGATCAGAGAGAGTTTTCGATCAGATTTTTGACGGATTCTGCCTGTGTGTATAGGCTGTTGCCTTGGCTTGGATAGTGGATTTACAAAGAGGTCTTTTCTTTCAAATCCAAATGTAGCTGAAGTGCAGGCCTTCTGACAGGTGCTTGCCCAATGCTTACCATATATTTTCACTTAAGTGAGCACTTCTTTCTCCTGTTCCAGTGAGCTACCCTTTTCTTTATCAAAACCATTTTTAGGCCAGTTAGAGAGTTGATTGAATTTGTCAGCCTCCACTGCCTCTGAATTTCTGGTAATCTGAAGGTTTCTGAATTGAGCAGCTTTCTTTCTAAAGACTGAATTTGATTTCATATGATTGGTTGTACTCATTTGCAGTGGCATACTACTGTGTGCAATGAGAAATTATGCAAATGAGCATGGGATAGTTAAAAAAAATTTTTTTTTGCTAGATACATATTTTGGGGTTTGGGATTTTATGTGATTCTGTAATCTTTACCAAAGAGAGAATTTAAGTGAAAAGAATATAGAGGGGTTTCATTAGGAAGTATTTATAGGCACATTAAATAATATGACTGTTTATACCTCATTGTGAAGGGAATCATGAATCAGACTAAGTACCTCTTAGTTCTCTTCAGTTTCATTTAGGTACAAGATTTAGGAGACTCAGGGTGTGTGCTAAGGTAGTATGCTCTTGGCAACACTATGAAACTGTGAATCACCAAGTTTCTCTGAGGGTGTCATTGACTTCTATCTTTGGGGTTTAAAGCACACAAGTGTATTGTGCAGTTCTTAACTGTTCTGCATTTTCAACAAGCATTATCCAAAAGGAATTTCCCATCTGCTGCTTGCATATCCTGTTGTTGTCATCTTGCTAAAACATAAAATGATTTAAACTTTATGGTTGTTGCTGTTTTTAATGGATCAGCTGCCCAGCACTTCCTGGGACAATGCCAGGTGCACAAGGAGGCTATCTATACAAATTACAGTGAAATACTGAGCAATAATCTGGTGGATTTGATCATTACAGACAACCAGTCTCTAATTCAGATGCAGATAGTGTGAAGTTATTTTTGCCCACAGCAATGTAACAAATTGCTTCACCTCCTTCACTTGATTTATATAATTCCAAACTTAGCCTAAGTGATTGACTTAATCACCAAATTCACAAAAGACTTATGTATGAACCCAAATGCCGATTTGGAAATTTACTGTGAGTACCACAAACAGTAGATTCTTTCTTGGTAGGAAGATGTGTATGTGAAACCAAATACTGTAATCAGAATGTTTGCTATGGTAACATCCTGAGCAAGGACAATCAGTTATTTTAATCAATAGTGATCTCAGCTATGAAAATAAAATTGTCTAGTTGTGAACCCAGAAAACATGACCACAGAAGTACCTAGTCACTCATTATAGCATGTCGTGTAGAACATTTTTTCTTCGTTAGTTTTAATCTTGCTTTCAGAATTCTGTTTTATGTACCTTAATTGACTTGAGTGTTTACTAAATCTGCCTCCCAGATTCGCACATTTTTACAATATCTGAATCATGTCTTCAAATGGCAATTCTCTTTATGGGATTTTTCCATGTTTCAGTTCTCAGGCACTGTTAGCCTGTTTGTGAGTTCTGGGGGCCCTTTACTTTGGGACTGGCCACTAAGAACAGATAGCCTGAGGTTTTCCAAGCACAGTCAACACTGTGGAAGTTCAGTGGAGAGAGAAATCAATGTGGGCTAAGATATGGAAAAGTGGTGGTATGATCTGGACCTTTAATACTGGCCTTCTGAAATATAGGAGAACAACTCTGGAGACTGTGGTTAAATTCATTTGCCTGGATGAAAAGTCATTGCTGCAGAGAAATGCAGGTAAAGTTGGAAATAAACTTTGGGGCCAGATTCTTAAATGCCAGGATAATAAGAATGGATTTTTTTTTAGCAGGTACTGGAGACTCTTGAGAGCCTCAGTTTTAAGGAATGACATGATCAGTCCAGGGCTTGAAACAATAAATAAATCTGACATCGTTTTGTAGATGGGAGAGATGGAGAATAAAAACAGAGAGAATAGGTACAAGACTATAATGGTAGTCCAGATGGAGGTGAAACTGAAATAGGCCCAAAATAAAGTGATAGAAACTGTACTAGTTTCTTATGACTGTTGTAACAAATTAGCACAAACAGTGGCTAAACTAATACAAATTTATTTTCTTATAGTTTTGGAGGTCAGAAGTCTAAAATAAAGACGCTAGCAGAGCTGTATTCCTTCTGGAAACTTCAGGGGGAAAAATCTGTTTCCTTGTCTTCTCCAGCTTCAGGAGGCCATCTACATCCCTTGACTTGTGTCTTCTTACTCTGTCTTCAAAGCATGCCACTCCAACCTCTGCCTCCTTTGTCCTTTACCCTCCTTTTGCCTTTGATCATCTTGCCTCATTTTTATAAGGACCCTTGTGACTGACTACATTGGGTCCACTTGGATAATCCAAGATTATCTTTCCATCTCAAGATCCTTAACTTAATTACATATGTAAAGTGTTTTATACCATGTAAAGTAAGATATTCACAGCTCTGGGATTGGGGTTTGGACAGGCAAATTTTTCAGCCTTCTAAAGAGACGCAGTAACATTCAAGTCTGGCAGCTGTCTCATAGCCAGACATTGAGCTCCAAAGGAGCACGATTGCTTATACCAAAAACATACCCTGCTTTTTGCTTTTTTGCCATTGTAATTCTGCTTTTTTTTCTTTTTTGCCTGGAATACCATTCCTCAAATTTGATAGTCTCAAATCTGAGTTCAAATGCTTTTATTTTCCAGAATTCTTCTGCTATCTACCTCACTTTCATTTGACCCATAAACTGAGGAAGATTTCTCTCTTTTCTTTATCTTATATATGTATTCTATATCTTTTCTGTTCTTTTTCTTCCAGCAAAAAGCTTTCATTTTGAAATAATTTGGGGATTGCAACAAAATTGCAAAAATAGTACAAAGAATTTTGTTCACTATTCACTCAGCTTCCCCAAATTGTAAGAACTTGAATAGCCATAGGATAATGATCAGAATCAGGAAATTAGCATTGAAACAATATCATTAATCTACAGACCTTATTGAAATCCCAACCATTGTCCCACTAATATCCTTGATCTGGAATGTTTCTTTAATTTTCTCAAGTCATCGTTTTTCATAATCTTGACAGTTTCATAGAATCTGGACAGTTATTTTGTGGAATGTTTCTTTTTATGGCTTTGTCTGATGTTTTCTCATGATTTGATTCAGGTTATATATTTAAGGGCAAGAATATCACAAAAGTGGTGTGGCCTTCTGCATCATGTTAAGAGGTAAATGATGTCAGTATGTCTTATTACTGATGATGTTTAATCACGAGTTTCAAGTGGTATCTACTAAGTCTCCTCTTGCTTTTAACACATTTAGCCTTGTATTCTATATATTTTTGTCACAGCATTTTAGGACTAAAGAGGATCAAAGAAATAATTTGTCAGTAATATGAAAAGTAACATAGTATCAGGTAATATGCACTAAGGACTTACTTCGTGCTGAGAACGACATATATTAGTTCACTTCTCAAAATACCTCTGTAGACATTTTATCAACTCCATTTTACCTTTTGGGAGAGGTCACTCCTGATTGCCAAGTGATTGACTGCCCTGGAGAGGAAATACAACATGCTCATTTTAGATGGCACACAGAATTTAGCATAGTGCTTTATATAAAGTGAGCATCAGTAAGTACTTGTTAAATTGATTTAAATTGAAATTAAATGGAAGGCACAGTGTTAAGACTATGTAACTAATTTTATATACATACACACACACACACACACACGTGTGTGTGTGTGTGTGTGTGTGTATATTTTTTGGGGGGGTGGGGGGGTAGTTCCCTGACTGGGAATCAAACCCAGGCCTCAGCGAGTATAAGTAATTATAGATGGCAATAGGAGAAGGAATCATGGTTATGCATGAAGTACTCTATTTGGGTAAGGGGAGTACATAAAGGTGATTTATTTTCAAAGGAGCCAACCTAAGAAAGAAGGTGAAACTTTTGTTGTCCAGAGTGGGCTAAGAGCAAAGACTTTGGGAGCACTCATATTTAGGGAGTATTTGGCACTAGAAAAGTAGTAAAGAGGGGGCGAGTAAAGTGTAAACAAGGTAGAAGAAACAAGATAATATACCATATATACAGTTATCGCTAGCCAGTTTCCAAATCTGGGAGAAAGAAAATTAAGTGAAAATATGCATGAGTCCACGATTAAATTCCTTTGGATATTTTGAGGAAACTAAAAATCACGTTATAAAAAGTTGTTATAGGTTTTTTAAAATTTTAGCCAGATCTCTATTATAGTAATGAAAGAGAAACATGTCAAGATAAATCAGAAGAATGGAAAACTCAGAACATGTACAATTGACTATAAAGCACATTGTATATGATTTCTGAGGCAGCACATTTCCCTTTCAATGTTTGCTAAATTTATATGAAGAATAGCTTTTATTTCTTAATACAAAACCTGAGTGGAGGAAGTGAAAGAGAACTGGAATTTGAAAAGTGGTCACATGTTTATGCTTGTGAGCTTATTATAAATATAAGACTGCTTCACATTGTTCTAAATGTAAACTCTTTCTGGCTTTATCTAGCTTCAGATTTTACAGTAAGAGAAATCAGATCACTGGACCAGAACTCAGATATGGTTTCTGCTCTTTGCATTACCAGTATCTAACTGTGTAGCGCAGCAAGGAAATTCACTCAGGCCCTTTATGCCTCAGCCTTTTCACCTAAAAGTGAAGAGATTGAGTAGATGATCGCAATGACTCTCTCTGGAGTTAAAACTGTAGATGGTTCTATTGTTTGGGGGATGCTAGCTAAATAACTGGTTTGCAGTTCATATAGATTTTATTTACTAAATTATTTGACATGTGTAAAGGTTCCCTTAAAAGCAGATTTTCTAGAGAAAAGTAAGTGGAGCAATTCACTGCCAGTGGTACCTAACATGGTAGTTGTGGATTTAACAGTTACAAGAATAGCTTTTTATTTAAAACTAGCCTGGCATTTTTCATTTGTTTGGGGTTTTCTCAATAGTTTAGAGGATGGTCCTTGCCAATTAATTCTTGCTCCCTAAGTCGCTGCATGAGCTGCTTCTGTGTGAGAGATTGGTCTTGAAAGCCCAAGGCAGCTGGAAGGAATATTGAAGCTGGAATGCCCAGTGATCCCTCAAAGAGGACAGATGGAGAGGGGTAACCAGAGGGGAGGACCCTTACAAAGGAATGAAATTAATTTAGGGACCTCTGGAGATTGGAGAGAGTTAAATAGTCTAACAGTAGGAGGCTTATGCAGTAAGAAGTAGTGTTTTTCTCAAAGAAGAGTTCTTTACGCTGGGAAACATTCTTTCTTCTTCCATGGCAATCTCTGTTAGGAGTCTTTATTCTTGCCTTTCCCTTCCTCAACTTTGTCTTTCTCAACCCCCAGACCCCACCTTCTCTCTCCCTCCCTCCCTCTCTTCTTAGCATGTCCTTTCATGATTAATTTGTTTACTAGGACAAGAGGAAGAATGAGAATTTGCATACTGGTAAGAACAGGATTCCCTTCCCAGTGCATTGTAACACTTAAAACATTGAACTCTGCTCTCTATGTGGTGTAGGCTATAACCAACAAAAAACGACACTCCGTCCCTAAAACAAAAGGAAGGATTCTGAGATCTTTGATAATATGAACTAATGAAAATCCTGCTGAAGTGAAGAGAGGGGGGAGAGAATGTGTGTGTGTATGTAAGTGTGTGCACGCGTAAACACACGCTCATGCACGCATTGACCCACAGCCCTCAGCAACTGCCATGGGCAGTCTCTAAAGTGGAGATGGAAAATAAAGCTCTGACGAGCTCTAATGAAGACTGATGCCAAAGTGATAGAGGTTGGGAGGAAGCACATGGGACTCCTGCTTCATCCGAGAGGTATCTAAATATCTCTCCCAAGGAAGAGATGACCTGAACAGAATATATTTATCAAACAGTGTAATTTCCATACTGCTAAATTCATATTCCCAGAAAATAGGAGTCTGGAGTGGGAGTCTTAATACCTTACTTCTCACCTAAGAGCTGTTCCCTATTGGTGTGTATTCCTGAGCAATCTATTATACTTAACCTTTCCTAAAATAAAATGGGCATACTCCTATTTCTTACTTTTTTTTTTTGGAGAGACACGACAGATCATCCTTATGCTAGTGCTTAGAGAGCTGTGTGATAATAGGTACGACTTTGAGCATTAAATTCTCCATCCTTAAAATGGGAATAATGATAAGGGTTTTTGTGAGGATTTAATTAATAACCCAGTCTGGTATTGCACAATATTCAATAAGGTGCTGGTTATCTTGAATTCTGGGAAATAATACGTTAGTTTATATTATTGACTTGATACTAGTTTAAAAGCATAGTTAAGGACTTGAACTTGCTGAAAATCACATAATGCATTTCAAGTAAAGTGAAAGAGCATCTTGAGTGATTTGTTGTTTTTTAAATTGTCAATCGGCCATTGGTATAGCTAGCTCAGAGTTGACTGTATGCGCAAATGATTAGCAGAAAAAACGTATACAGTTATATAATCACATTAGCTAACATAATTAACTGGTGCCATGTGAGCACTGACCAATTAGAATGGACAGCCATTATAGTGCTGGAGTAGGAGCTCAGAGATCTCCTACAGTGGGGTACCAGACATTAACCCTTGAATTACTGAACTTCAGGGAGTTTTGAGGGTCTTGGAAAAACAAGAAGTACTTGAGGGGGCTTGGTAGTGACTCTTTACTAACTGCTATGAAAGTACAATATTTTGATGTTTTAAAAAGTAGAAGGCTGAACCAGTGCTGATAGAGTATCCCTTCTCATCTAGAACTCTACAATAATTTCATCTAAGCAAACAAATAATATTCTTACATTATTCCTTTTCCCCCAAAACACTAAGTCTCAACCCATTGTAATATTAACTGGCAAGTTTCTGAATGGGTTTTCAGTCACTGAGCTTTATTCTTTGGTAAGCCAACAGAATGGGGGCAAAATAGGGAAACTTCTTATATGTGACCCCAGAATAGGCATGGAAAACATAGTTTGTGCTAAAGATGCACTCTATTCTTGATGCTTTTTCATTAATCAGGTATCAATTTCTATATGTTGTGCTGGGAAGTCTGGGCCTACCAATCATTCTACTTTGAGGGATTTATCTAGTTAATTATGCTGAGGACCTGGGGACCTTGATTGGGATCAGGATGTGAGAGGGAGAAAAGAGATTAATTTGAGTACAGCTTACTTTGCAAAGGGCAGACTTGGTTGAGCACTACGTTAGGGCATCTGAACATCCGTGAAGTGCTCCTGAAGTTACTAGCTGTCTAGAAGTCATGGAAAAAGGATTCCCAAGAAGCAAGAGGTGTCATGTCTTTTTTCCTGGTGACTGACCCTTTCCACACATACTATGCTTTGGGCATGTGTAGCATCAGATGCTAATATGGGCTCCAGTAGAAGAAAGAGACTGGTCAAATGGGACAGCACTGTCTGTAAACACAGAAGAAAGAATAGAATTGAAAGATAGCCAAGTGTCATTTTCTGCTACTTGTAACTGCAAACGCAATTACGAACTCAACTATGAAATTTAATGGCCAGGAACTTGGATTTGGGGGAAGGTCATACTGGGAGAGAAGGAAGACAGAGTCATACAGAGTCCTAGGCATAGTTTCAATAAGGAATCTCTTGGAAGATTGTCTATAACTAACTCATCAACATTAATTGCTAAACCACTGAGATGTCCTACTTGGAGTGCAGACTTGCATGAGGAAAACATGATCAGCAAGAGACAACTGCTAGGCTTATAGCTTAAGGTATAAAGCTTCCAGCTGAAGTCTTTAGTAAACATAGATACTAGTTGAATTCTGCAACTGAAGTAAACTGTCATTAATAATAATGTTTATACTTTTAAAGTTCCATTATGCTCTCTTTTTTCTTTATCCAGAATTACTAAAAAACAGAATATTATGGAAAATGGAATTTTTTAAAAGAATTTCCCTTAGTACTTTCTAGAAAACAAAAATAACTAAAAATTGAAATGTAATAAAATACAATAGTCCCCCCTCATCCATGGGGAGAGCATTCCAAGGCCCCCAGTGGATGCTTGAACCCATAGATAGTACCAAACCCCATACCTACTGTTTTTTCCTATTCACACATACCTATTATAAAGTTTAATTTCTCAGCTAGGCACAGTAAGATATTAACAATAACTAAAAATAAAACAATATACTATAATAAAAGATATATAAATGTGGTCTCTCTCAAACAACTGTAATAATTAAGATGGCTACTAAATAGGCTGACCAGACATCCCATTTAAATGGGACAGAAAACAACAATACTGTTTCAAATGGGATGTCTGGTCAGCCTAGTCTCACTGGGCTAAATTCAAGGCATCAGTAGGCTGGCCACATGTACTGTTTTAATGGGACAGTACTGTGTTTTCTGTCCTGTTTAAAATAGTACCTCTAGTTGGCCTACTACTAATGAGTTAGGATATGCAGTAGATATATGATGGAAAAAGGATGATTCCCAACCCAGGCAGGACAAAGTGGGAGGATTAGAGACTTTATCTCTCTATTCAGAATGGTGCACAATTTAATACTTACCAGTTGTTTATTTCTAAAATTTTTCATTTAATATTTTTGGACTGCAGTTGACCTTTGACAACTCAAATGATGGTAAAGGGGAACTACTGTATACTTAGCAGTCCAGTAGTTCTTTTGTGATTTAAGAAGTCTTGAGGAGCTCGTATTGCCTAAAGCTCATCAAAGCTCACCAACTCCAGGATATCAATTATTGGTCTTAATCTGATGTCACCATAAGGATATAGTTGAGGAATGGATTGAGTTGATTTTTATATGGTGTTAGCTAGAATTTTTTCAATTTTCTCAAAGAATGCAATAAAACTATATAAAAAATCAAATTATATATGTGTATACATTATATATTTATATATGTATATATCATTTTAACATTTATACTGAATAAAAGTTAATTTTATTTGTTTCCAGAATTTTTAGTTGTGAGCTTGTTTGATCTAAAAATGGCTTTGAACATGAGTTAAGAGACAATATTTTCTGATTCCTTTTACTAGAGTAATAAAAAAAAAGAAACAGGAAAGCAATGTTTCTCAGCAGAACATATAATAAGCTGAGTCCTCAACTTCAGTTACTGTGAACATGTTTTGCTTAGAAGGAATCTGCATCCAAATAATTTTAATAAAGTTATTTTTTAAATGGAAGCATAATTTTCATGCACTAAAATGTGTAGATCTTTAGTGTTATAGTTTGGTGAATTTTGACATATTTATACATGTTTGTAACTACCACTCTAATCAACGTATAGACCAGTTTTACTACTCGAGAAATTTCTCTCAGGTGCTTTGCCTGTCAATCTCTGCCACTTTGTCTACCCCACGGCACACTTATTCTGATTCCTATTAACTTAGATTAGTTTTTTTTTGTATTCTGGTACTGCATATCTGGTAAATTAAAGATGACCACATTCTTTAAGAGTTTAGCTAATAGAATAAGTGAAAACTATGCTGTGCCAATTTTCAGGTTCATGCTATAAGAGACGGGCAGCTTTGACTTCCGAATCTGGGATACTCAGTCTGAGAACCCAGCTGGCATACTGTGAGGAGGTCTAAGTAGCTCATAGAAAGATCCATGTGGAAAGAAACTGAGGCTGCCAGCCAACAGCCCTGGTTCAGTTTTTGGTCAGCACCCAACATCAATTTGCCAGGCATGTGAGGGAGTTGTCTTGTAAGTAAGTGAGTCTGACAGTTCCAGTGGAGCTGCCCAGCTGACTTTGTATGGGGACGAGATATGTCATTCTCACTGATCTTTGCCCAAATTGAAGATTTGAGTGGAAAACACCTAATATTTTATATTTAAACCATTATGTTTTAGGATGTTCTGTTACACAATGCTAGATAACTAGAATATTTGTATAAATTGAATTCTATCATAGATACTTTTAAAATCTGACTTCTTTAACTGAATTGTTTTTTTTAGATATACCCCCCATTGCATGTATTGGTCATGTATTCTTTTTTAATGTTAATTAGAATTCCACTAAATAAATATACCAGAATTTGTTTATCCTTTCTGATGTTGAAGGATATTTCAGTTGTGTCCAGTTTTTGCCTATTATGAATAATGCTGGTGTGAACACTCATATACAAGTTTTGTGTGGACATATGTTTTCATATATCTTCAGTAAATGCCTAGGAGTGGGATGACAGGGTCATATGGTAATTATGTGTTTAAGTTTATAAGAAACTGCCAAATCTTTTCTATACCTATTGCAAAATTTTATAGTTCTACCAATGTGTGAGTTCTTTTCTACATCCTTCGCTGCATTTGGTATTATCAGTCCTTTAAATTTAACCATTCTGGTGGGTGTGTAGGGATACATTTTCCCTTTTTTTTTTTTGCATTTTCTTGATGAGTAATGATGCTGAGGACTTTTCCATGCGCTTATTGGCCATTTATATTCTAACTTTGAAAAGTATCTGTGCAGATCTACTTTTTACATTTTTAATGGGGTTGTTTATCTTTTTATTATTGATTTGTAGGAGTTATTTATATATCCTGATATCACTTGTTTTTTGTTTTTTTGTTTGTTTTTTACAGTGGTGGCTATGTATTATTGTATGTATCTCTGACACTTACTCTGGTGATGTTGTAACTGGGCAGGTGTCCCATTTCCACTCACTGAGATACTTGCTTTATTTCCTAGGTGTCTACATGCTTAGCTCTTTGATATCTTGCGTCATTTCATGTGTTTTACTGCTGTTTTCTAGTTGTTTTTTATCTATAAGTTTTGTGACTGTATCCCCCTAAGATGTGTCTTACCTATTTATTTTATTACTATGTCTTTGATGAATAGAGAAGTTTTATTTCAATGAACTCTAATTTATCAATTTTTTTTATGATTAGTGCTTTCTAAGATAAATTCCTGTCTAAGAAATTTGTCTTACCCTAAGCCTTTGAAAATATTCTCCTATGTTTTCTTTTAAAAGATTCACAGTTTATATTTTAGGTCTATGATCCAATTTAGGTTACATTTTTTGTACACTGTGAGAGAAGGGTGTTTCATTATTCCCAACTAGTTGTTCCAGCACCATAATTGAAAAGAATTTCCTCTGTTCATTAGGGTAATGCCTGTGTTGAAAATTAATTGATTGTATAAGTGCTTGTCTCCTTTTGGGCTCTCTAAGATATTTGGTGAGCTAATTTTTCAACCCTATAACTGTACCATTCTGCCTTGATTAATGTAAATTTATAGTGAGCCTTGAAATCAGGTAGTATAAGTTCTTCAATTTTATTCTTTTTTAAGATTGTTTTGCTGTTACATATTCTTTACATTTTCACACCAATTTTAAAATTAGCTTGTTAGTTTCTCAATTAAAATAAGCTTGCATGGATTTTGATTGCACCTATGTTGAATCTATAGATCAGTTTGGGGAGAAGCAACATCTTAACAATAAAGAGTTTTCTGATCCATGTACATAGTATATCTCTCAATTTATTTAGATATTTATTTTATCTCAGCATTGTTTTTAGTTCAGAGATTTTGAGACTCTTTAATTACATTTTTAATTTTTTTATTGTTAAATATACTGTGGTGACATGGATTAGCAAAAATTACATAGGTTCCACGGGTACAATTCTACAATACATCATCTATTTGTTGCATTGTATGTTCACTACCCAGAGTCAGTTCTTTTTCCATCACCATATGTTTGACTCCCCCTCCCTCCTCTTCCACCCCACTCTCTTTAATTACATTTTTAATTATGTGATTTAAACTAATTATTCAAAAATAAGTATTGAGCATCTATGTTTCAGGCACTGTTTTAGGTTCTTAAGAGATAAGATAAGCAAATCTGCTTTTATTCTAGAAAGGAAGATAGAAAGAAAAAAAGTAAAAAATAAGCAATATACCTTTATATGGTGATAAAGTCTATGAAGGAAATAATGCTCTGTAAGAAAAGAGAATAACAAAGGGGTGCATTTTTGATGGAATAGTCAGGGAGCATCACTCTGAAAAAATAAGTGTAACAGAGGCTTAAATTTTGTTATGGAGCAAGTCATAATGAAACTGTAATAAAAGAACTTTCTAGGCAGAAGGTCCAAGGGCAGAAATAACCTTGGTGTATTTCAACAATATCAAGAAGAGTTGCTGATAATTTTGTAATGTGATGTTGAGGTATTCTCATCTCATGGCTTTTATTTTCCCAAGCAATAAGAATTGAGATAATCCTCTGAGACTATAGGGATAGATTTTGGAGTAAGAAGAATTTGTAAGAGTTTCTTTGAGAAGTGAGAGAGCAATTATACAAGGGAAATGTAGCAGTATTGCTTGGGCACTTGGGATCATGATCATGAATTGAAAAGTATTTTAGTAATGAGTGTGTGTTTTGCTGCAGCCAAATTTATTTGTTAGAGAGCAGATGTGGAGCTAGTGTAGAGTTGAATTTAACTAGGATTGAATTTTTTTTCTTTTTATTGGCAAGAGTGTCAGCAAAAGAAATGAGAAGATAGTTGAGAGTACATGTGGTGGAATGATTACAGTGAAGTTTTATGGAATCCAAGCTGTGAGAAGTGGGAATATAAAGGAATTAAGGGAATATTTTATATTGTACTGATGAACTCAACATCTTTGGAGTTGAGATACTAAAATACATGATCTAGAAAGATAGAAATTGGTAGAGAGTATACTGTTTAAATGAAGATTTTGAAAGTGATGCAGTAATTGTTAATGAAAATTTCTGAGATACCCTTGGGATTGGATTGCTAAAGTGGAGAGAAAAATATAAGTTGTTAGAAATAAAGAAGTCAGTGAAAGAGTGGCCACAGTGTTGAATGGATATCAGCATGAATGTTGATCTTATTAAAAATAATGACAGAAGTAATGATGAAGTGGATAACAGAGACAGAGGGATCCAAAGATTACTGGTGACTAGTCTTACCATCTATACCACTATAGAATGGTAACGTGGGTACAGTCTGATGGCCTGTGTTTCAAAGATCTGGGTCTTTTATGGAAAGAGGGAAGAAAAAGAATTTTTCTAGAGTCAGCAATGGGGATTAGAGATACCAATTTTATCTCCAGGCCTGTGGTCCCACATGGAATATGAAAGAAAAAATAGTCATTTAGGACTACAGAGGAGGCAGCATATTCAGGGAATAACTAAATTTCTGTTAGATGAAAAAGTTGAAATGAATATTTAGAGAAGAGTTAGAAGCTCTAGAGAAAAGTTAGAAGAATGAGTTTGAGACAGTACAGTGTAAATAAAAGTTTGGGATGTCAAAGAATTTTTGAGTTAGGGAATGGACAGAGCTGTATAAAGGGATAAATGTGGGTGATGAAGGAGATGAGAGAAGTTTGGACTTGCAGTGGTGTCTGAGGTAAATAAAGTTGTGAGGCATTATCAATTTCCTTCAAATGTTCTTTTAAGAGGAACTGTGTAACCATAGCTTCATAGTGTTTTAGGACATCAGTGCTGATGAGTTAGGTAGTGTTGAAGCTGGGAGAGGTACAGTTTGACTGGGAACACTTTAAGCTGTGTAGGCCTTTCTTATATTTATGAGATGCCTCATGAATGAGGTCAGATCTCATGGGCCTCACACACTAGTTGGTGACCATAAAAAAGAAATGAACTATAAGTTTGTTTTAATTAATTGAAAACTGATCCATTACTTCTGAAAGGAGAGGCTTGGTCATGTATGAACTTGAAACAACTTGAGACACATTATTGGTCAATTGTTAGTATGTGTTTGTCTTCCTTTTCAATTATTCCAAGTACTTAAACACCATTGAAAATGGCATAAAAGGCCAGGATGGTAATCTTATAAATATGAAGACCGATTTTAAATATTTATATATAGATATATTTTTAATGTAATATTAATACATGTATCATTAAATTACATTATGTCTTTACATAGGCCAATTCTATTTTATCCAGCATAATTTTTCACATATATGAAAAATAACAGCTGCTAACAAAGACTCTTAAAAACATATTCTTTGTGTTTATGTTTGTTTATAATCTGTTTTTTCAAATGCTTGAGAGTAGCTTTAATCCAAGAAACACCATTTTGATCCACATTTACTCTCTAGTTTTTCTTTGTGAACTTGAGAGAGATTCAGTAATAAAAAGGGGAAAAATGTCTACATTGAAGACAGAAGGAAATCTGCATTTATTATTAATATTCTGTTCTGGGCTATAAAATTGATGTGTCTTACACTTGGGTAAATGAAAGAACATTTCATATATGATTGTATCCTGGAAAGCAGTCATCTCCCTGTTTTGTTCTTTCCCACTTCCCCACTTAATGGGAGAACTATTCTGTTCTTATAGGTTATACCATTATCTTTCCACAGCTGCACTGTAAATTTCATTCTCTGCATAAAACCCCTTTCTCTCTTCTCAGCAGCTCCTCTCTACCTGACACCCAGATATATCAACTTAGATGTTTTTTTCTCTTTGCAAGTTAAACAGGGAAAAGACAAAAATAGAAGAACTCATTAATCGATGTAAGAAAAACATGTCAGGGTAAGAGAATGAAGTTTTGTTATAAGGGCAAGCACTGTGTTGATTTTTAACAAGTTGACCCAAGATCATCCTTCATTAAATAGCTGTAATGTAGGTCACAGTTTGGATCATGCAAATATTATGAAATACTTATTTGACTTATAAATTTATTATTAATGAATGATAACATTAGTAATAAACTTGAACTAGACTCAGCTGCTTCATTTGGCAATATAATGCTAGAAAACTCCATGTTCAGATAAACAGGAAAAAAGCAATAAAAACAATTTGCCAAAGGGCCCATTTTCCACTTGGTATGACAGTTTTCTTAATTTGTTTTCTATGCCTTAAATCATTTTCTCATTTATTGCAACAGTTTCTGGTTCTGGAAATAAACAAGGTTACATGTAAAATTGTAATTAAATTTTTCCTCAAGTTCAATCACCAAAGTGTTGGGTTTAGAGGAAAAAGCAAATGTTCAGTGGTAAGCAAGTGGGTGTCTTCTTAATTTATTCAGAAAAATGCAATAAACCTGACCTGGAAAATCTGAAATGGGAGAAAGATCTGTACCCTTACCAAAAGTATGTCTCACAGGTAAATAAATGTAGTGGTATCTGGAGTAATTTTTTGAGATAATAGTTTGTTGTTTTTTCTCTGTATTTTTTTTCTTCTTCTCTTGCTCAATTCCTAGAAGGTAGTAAAGGCTTGGTACTCCCTTGGTTCTAGGAAGGATTATGTCACAGGGGCAAGAAGAATTGCTTATAGACTGCAAATCATGATATAGAGATTAAAAACAATATGTAGGTAGCTTGGACAATGGGAAGTTCAGTGGTTGATAACCATAGTGGCTGTGAGAGTGGAGGGGTCTTCCTAATTAATGCTTTTGTTCTTGATAAGACCCCAGGACCTTTGCAGGGCTCTGGATAGGGGAATTCTCCAAATACTTGAGTTTAAATTTCCTACCAGTTTGACAGGATGGAATTGTACATGGAATTAATTTTATTTGTTTGTCTCTTGTTATTATAATTATTATTATCATTTATTTTTTACCTTAGGGCACCAAATAGGACTAATCATAATCTTTGGTTCACGGCATACTGCCATCATTGCTTATTCATGGCCACCATTTATTTTATATGATAAAATTATATGAATCCACTGCCCAATTCAAGAAATGTAATCTAATATGCATCTAATGAGCTCTTCCTTAGTGCATTTTTTTGTCTGCCCTTATAGTAGTCATTATTTTGGATTTTATGTTTATCTTCACCCTGCCTTAAAGATAATTTATTATATGCATTATTGTCCTAAAAAATTTAGTTTTGCTTCTTTTTAAATTTTATAAAAGGCCTATAATAATATATGTATATTCTGGGACTGCTTCTTCCATTCATCAGTTATCATAAGATTCATTTATTTGTTACATGTGGCTGGGTTCATTAATTGTTATTGATGCAGTCATACATTGGTACTCAATTGCTTTGAAACTTGTAGAATTTGGTACTTGACACATTTTGATGTGGTAATTTTGTTCCAGTACTCGTCTGCCTTTTGCTTGGTACTCAATGCTCAAGATATTACAGAACTTGTGGTGTCAATTGCCTTGTGACTCACTACCCTTTCTAGTCAAAATAAGAGGTCACGCATTAGTCATGCAGTAGCTCTTGCCCGGTGCACATTCCCTTGAAGTTCTCTTAGCTTCTTTGGTCATTTTGTATATTTCTGGTTTGGGAATGCATTAAATTCACTTACATTATTCCTTATGGGAAACATTTGTTTGGTACTTGTCATTTTTGGTACTTGTCATGCCTTCTGAAGCCAATTAATGATGAGTACCAAGGTACCACTATATTTAATATTTCTGTGATTATGCTACACTCCATTCAAACTCTTATCAGTGGACATCTGGATTGTTTCTAGGTTTGTGCTATCATTAAAAGTGCTCCTAGGTATTTTCTGATATACATTTACTAAATTTCTCTTGGATAATTATCTAGTAGAATTGTTGGTTTACTGAGTGTACAAAAATTTAACTGTCTAAAATAATGCTAAATTGTTTTCCATAGTTATCATTCCATGTTACATCCCATCAGCAATGTGTGAGAGACCATTAGTTGACAATAGTCACAATATTTGGTATAGTCAGCTTTTTAGTTTTTGCCCATTGAATGCATATAAAATAACTTTCCTGTTCTTTTTCAGATTTCCCTTATTACTAGTTAGATTGAACCTCCATTCATACGCCTTTTAGTAATACACGTTTTCTGTTATGTGAAATGCCTATTCAGGTCTTTACCCATTTTTCATTTCCTTTACTATTTTTATTATTGACTTTTAGGAGTTGTCTACTTAAAAATAATATCAATTTTAATTTTTTTATTCCTATGAAATGTTTTTGTGATGGACTAAAAAAATCTAACACAAGGTCAGAAAGATATTCATGTATATTTTTCTCTTAAAATTTTAAACTTCTTATTTCAGTAACACATCACTACTTCCATTCAACATTGTATAGGAGTTTATAACAGTTCCTATGATGAATGAATTAAAAGTCATAAGAATAGGAAAGAAAAAGAAAACCTTGTCATTTTCAGATGATATGAATGTCTACTTGAAAGCCCCCCCCAAAAAAGAAATTCCCTAAAATTGTGTCAACAAATTATAATAATAGAGGAATTGAGCAAGGTAGCTGAACATATAATTAATACAATGAGTTGATAACAATTCTGTAAACCAGACACAGTTAGAAGAAAAATAACAATTTAAGACACCATTTTCAATAACAATTAAAAATATAAAGTACGATATTTAGAAAAAACAAAAATAGATTGCAAAACTTGTATATATAAAATTATAAAACAGTTTTGAAGGATATTTTAGAAGACTAATAAGTAGAGAAGTATTTCATGTTCATCACTGGAAGATGTCATAAAGACTTCAATTCTTTCTACCCAGAACTATAGATTTAATGTAACTCCAGTCAAAACCCCAAGTGGATTCTTTGTATAACTCAATAAAGGTCCAAAAAATACCCAAACTACTTATTTAAAAGATAAAAACATGAAGAAAGACTTACTCTTCCAGATATACAGGCTTATGGAGCTATATTAATAAGATGTGTTATTCACAGAGGAGAAATAAATTAATGCACGAAATAGAATGTAAGTTCTACGAAAGACCCATGGATATATAAGACTTTGATATATGATAGAGGTGGCATGGAAAAATCACTTGGGAAAGGAGTTATTATTCAATAGTTAAAGGTGAAAAATGTTGGTTAGCTACATAGAAAAGCATGAAAATTAACCTCTGCCACACATCATACATGAAACAACTCTCCATAGGTTAACAACTTAAATGGCATAGGCAAAAATTTTAAACTTTTGGTAGAGTTAATGTATTTTAGAGAAAGTAAAATGACATGACATTTCTGAATATTCACATTTGCAGTAACATATTTATATCTGGTTTACTTTAAATATTGTGCCCATATTTACTATATATAGGACACAAATTCTAGAAAATAACCTTGAATAAAAAATTAAGTCTCTGTTTTCTTTCATGAAATTATACCACTTTTCTCCATTGATCTCCCTTTTCCAATCCTTTTGATTACCAGAGGAGAAAATCCTAAGTTAGGCATTAATATCTTTTTCATTCTTTCAAATTTTTTTTTTAAATAAAGGAAGGAATATACAGGGAAAGTGAAGGAATGCTGGAGCAGCACTGAGGAAAGCAAGAGACAGCACATATTAAAAATTTTGAATTCTAAATACACACACACACACTTTTCATTTGTGACAAATAATGTTAGTTGACTCCCTCAGAAAAATAGTCACGTAGATCAATGGAACAGAATAAAGAGCCCCAAAATAAACTCATGTTTATGTGGTCAATTAATCTGTGATGAAGGAGGCAAGAATATGCACTGGGGAAAAGACAATCTCTTCAATAAATGGGTGTTGGGAAAATTGGACAGATACATGCAAAAAAATAAAAGGAAAAAAAGAAGGAAACTAGACTATTACCTTACACTATACATAAAAATTAACTCAAAATGAATTAAAAGACTTGACTGTAAGATGTGAAACCATAAAATTCCTAGAAGGAATTTTTTTCCTTCTAGGTAGAGACCTGTACACTGAAAACTATGACAATGGTGAAAGAAATGAAGAAACACAAATAAATGGAAAAATATTTCATGTTCATGGATTAAAAGAATTAACTTCTAAAATGTCAGTACTACCCAAAACAATCTGTAGATTCATTGCAATCCCTATCAAAATTCAATGGTGTACTTCACAAAGCTAGAACAAATAATTCTAAAATTATTATGGAACTATGAAAGATCCTGAATAGCCAAAGCAATTTTGAGAAAGAAGAAAAAGCTGGAAGTATCACACTTCTTGTCTCAAAATGCAGGGTGGGGCAAAAATAATACTCCTTTTTTATTTATAAAATCCTAAGCATGTACTTCCAAATCATAACAATATCATAACTCCATTAACATAACTATTTTACAGAGCATGTTATTTCTGCTGGACCCTGTATACTACAAAGCTGCAGTAATCAAACAGAGAGTTATTGGCACAAAAACACACACAGCCCAATGGAAAAGAAATTGAGAGCCCAGAAATAAACCCACATATAAACCTGGACCACTCTCTTACACTATCCATAAAAATTAACTCAAAGTGGATTAAAAACTTGACTGTAAGACCTGAAGCTATAAAATTTCTAGAAGAAAACATGGGTGGTAAGTTTCTTGACTTTGGTCTTTCCTGTATTTTTGTACATGTGACTCCAAAGACAGAGAAACAAAAGCAAAAATAAACAAATGGGACTACATCAAACTAAAAAGCTTCTGCAAAGCAAAAGAAAACATAATTAAAACAAACATGCAGCCTACTGAATGGATGAAGATATTTGCAAATCATGCATCTGATAAGGGGTTAGTATCTAATATATATAAAGAACTCGTGCAACTCAACAACAGTAGACAGATAACCTGATTAAAAAATATGCAGAGGATCTGAATATACATTTTTTCAAAGTAGACACATTGATGGCCAACAAGCACATGAAAAAGATGTTCAGTATCACTAATTACTAGAGAGATGTATACCAAAATCACAATTAGGTATTACCTCACACCTGTTAGAATGGTTATTGTAAAAAAGATAAGAAACAAGTGTTGGAGAAGATGTGGAGAAAAGGGAACACTTGTACACTGTTGGTGAGATTGTAAACTGGTGCATCCACTGAAGAAGACAGTATGGAGATTCCTTTAAAATGTAAGACTAGAATTACCATGTGATCCAGATAATCCACTTCTGGATATTTATCCAAAGAATATAAAAACACTAATTTTGAAAAGATACATGCACTCCTTTGTTTATTGCAGCACTGTTTACAATAGTCAAGATGTGGAAAGAAACTAAGTGTCCATCAATGGATTAATAGATAAAGAAGATGTGGTGCATACATCAAAGGAATACTACTCAGTCATAAAAAGACTTGCATTTTCCATCTTGCCATTTGGAGTAACAACCCTTGAGAGTATGGTGCTAAATGAATTAAGTCATAAAGAGAAAGACAAATGCCCTATCATTCCATTTATGTGTGGAATCTAAAAACAAACATACAAACAAAAACTTGAAGACAACAGGGCAGTGGTTACGAGAGGAGAAAGAGGTTGAGGGGTAGGCAAAAGGGGTAAAGGGAGTCAATTGTATGGTGATGTATAATAACTTCATTTTGAGGGTGATCACTTAGTAGTGTGTATGGACGTTGAATTATAATGTTTTACACCTGAAATATGCAATAAACAAACATTAAATAAAAATAAATAGATAAATAAATAAATTTGACTACTCACACACAAAGAAATAGGATATTGATATTTTTATTTATTTTTTTTAATTTTTTTGCTTTAATTCATTTTTATTGATAGACTTATTGGGGTGACATCCGTTAGCAAGGATTACATAGGTTTCAGGCATACAATTCCACAGGACATTGTCAGCTTGTTGTATAATAATTTCACCACCTATTGTGACTTCTCTTTCCATCACCCTATATCTAGCTTCCCCTCCCTCCTCTCCCACCCCCTCCCCTTTCGCCCCTTCCTATTCCCCTTGTCCCCAATAACATTAAACTATTGATTATGTCCATAGGTTATTTGTTTCTTTGTTCATTTCTTTTTTCTTTGTTGCTTTCAGTTTTTATATTCCGCATATAAGTGATGTCATGCAGTTCTTGTTTTTTTCCTGGGGAAATATTATTATTTTTTTTTAATTTTTATTTACTTTTTTTGTTAGACTTATTGGGGTGACATCTGTTAGTAAGGATTACATAGGTTTCAGGCATGCAATTCTACAGTGCATTGTCAACTTGTTGTATAATAAGTTCACCACCCAGTGTGAGTTCTTTTTCCATCACCTTATACTTAGCTTCCCCTCCCTCCTCTCCCACCCCTCCCCTTTCTCCCCTCCTTAACCCACTCGTCCCCAAATAAACATTAAACTATTGATTGTGTCCATGGGTTATTTGTTGTTCATTTCTTTTCTCTTTGTTGCTTTCAGTTTTATATTCCGCACATAAGTGAAGTCATACAGTTCTTTGTTTTTTCTGTGTGGCTTGTTTCACTAAGCATGATGATCTCCAGGTCCATCCATTTTGTTGCAAATGGCAATATTTCATCTTTTCTTATAGCTGACTAATATTCCATTGTGTATATGTACCACAGCTTCTTTATCCAGTCATCTGTCGCAGGGCACTTTGGTTTTCTATGTTTTGGCCACTGTGAAAAGTGCTGCGATGAACGTTGGGGTACATAAGTCTTTGCGGACAAAGGTTTTCAAGTCTTTTGGGTAGATCCCCAGAAGGGGGATTGCTGGGTCAAATGGTAACTCCATTCCTAATTCTCTGAGGAACCTCCACACTGCCTTCCACAGTGGTTGTACCAATCAATGTGCACTCCCACCAGCAGTGCACCAGAGTCCCTTTTTCTCCACATCCTCTCCAGCACTTGTTATTTCTTGTCATGTTGATAACAGCCATTCTAACAGGTGTGAGGTGATATCTCATTGTGGTTTTGATTTGCATTTCCCTGATAGCTAATGAGGTTGAGCATTTTTCCATATGTCTGCTGACCATTTGTATTTCTTCGTCGGAGAATTGTCTGTTTAGTTTTTAATTGGGTTGTTTTGTTGTTGTTGTTAAGTCTTATTAGTTCTTTATATATTTTAGATATTAGACCCTTATCTGATGTGTTATTTGCAAATATTTTCTCCCACTCAGTTGGCTGTCTCTTTGCCTTGTTGATGGTTTCTTTTGCTGTGCAGAAGCTTTTTAGTTTGATATAATCCCATTCATTTATTTTTGCTTTTACTTCCCTTGCCTTTGAGGTCAGGTTCATGAAGTCCTCCTTGAGTCCTAGGTCTATAAGTTTAGTACCAATGTTTACTTCTATACAGTTTATTGTTGCAGGTCTGATATGAAGGTCTTTAATCCATTTCGAGTTAATTTTTGTATATGGAGAGAGTTCGCAGCTCAAGTTCATTCTTTTGCATATGTTTTTCCAGGTTTCCCAGCACCACCTACTAAAGAGGCTGTCTTTTCCCCATTGTATGTTTTTTGCTCCTTTATTGATAATTATTTGTCCATAAATTTGTGGGTTTCTTTCTGGGTTTTCAGTTCTGTTCCATTGGTCTATATTTCTTTTCTTCTGCCAGTACCAAGTTGTTTTGACCATTGATGCTTTGTAATATAAATTGAAGTCAGGGAATGTAATGCCACCAGCCTTATTCTTTTTATGTAGTATTGCTTTGGTACTTCGAGGTCTTTTATGGTTCCATATAAATTTACTAATTCTTTTATCTATTTCTCAAAAGTATGATTGTGGGATTTTGATGGGTATTGCATTAAATTTGTAGATTGCTTTGGGCAGAATGGCCAATTTAACAATGTTAAGTCTTCCTATCCATGAACAGGGGATATTTTTCCACCTCTTAAAGTCTGTTTCAATTTCTTTCAGAAGTGTCTTATAGTTTTCCGTGTATCAGTCTGTTGTGTTCTTTGTTAAGTTAGTTCCCAGGTATTTCATTCTTTTTGTTGTGATAGCAAAGGGAATTGACTCCCTCATTTCTTTTTCTGAGGATTCATTGTTTGTATATAGGAATGCTGTTGATTTTTTTACATTGATTTTGTATCCTGCGACTTTACTATATTTGTTTATTGTTTCTAATAGTTTCCTGGTGGAATCTTTGGAATTTTTTATATAAAGGATCATGTCATCTGCAAATAGTGACAATCTGACCTCTTCTTTCCCAATTTGGATACTTTTGATTCCTTTCTCTCGCCTGATTGCTGTGGCTAGAACTTCCAGCAGTGGTGACAGGGGGCATCTCTGTCTTATTCCTGATTTTAGGGGAATAGGCTTCAGCTTTTCCCCATTCAGTATGATGTTAGCCGAGGGCTTGTCATATATGGCCTTTATTATGTTGAGATACTTTCCTTCTATACCTATTTTATTTAGTGTTTTAATCATAAATGGATGCTGTATCTTGTTGAAAGATTTTTCTGCATCAATTGAAATGACCATATGGTCTTTATCTTTGATTTTGTTTATGTGGTATATCACATTGATTGATTTTCGTATGTTGAACCATCCTTGTACTCCTGAGATGAATCCCACTTGATCTATGATCTTTTTGATGCATTGTTGTATTCTGTTGGCTAGTATTTTGTTTAGAATTTTTGCATCTGTGTGTATCAGAGATATTGGTCTATAGTTTTTTTTCTTTGTGTTGTCTTTACCAGGCTTTGGGTATTAGAATAATGTTGGCCTCATAGAATGAGTTAGGAGGTATTGCTTCCTCTTCAATTTTTTGGAAGAGTCTGAGGAGGATAGGTGTTAATTCTTCCTTGAATGCTTGGTAAAACTCATTGGTGAAACCATCTGGTCCAGGGCTTTTGCCTTTAGGGAGATTAAGGATAGTTGTTTTAATCTCTTCACTATCAATTGGTCTATTTAGATTATCCAGTTCTTCTTGGTTCCATCTAGGTAGGCTATAAGTTTCTAGAAACTTGTCCATTTCTTCTAGGTTGTTAAATTTAGTGGCATAAAGTTCTTCATAATATTTTCTTATAATCCTTTGTATTTCTGTGGTGTCAGTGGTAATTTCTCCCCTTTCATTTCTAATTTTGGATATTTGTGTCCTTTCCTTTCATCCTTTGATTAGTCTAGCCAGGGGTTTGTCAATTTTGTGGACTTTCTCAAAGAACCAGCTGTTCGTAATATTAATTTTTTCTACTGTCCTTCTGTTCTCTAATTGGTTTAGCTCTGCTTTAATTTTTATTATTTCTTTCCTTCTGCTGACTTTGGGTTTTGTCTGCTCTTCTTTTTCTAGTTCTTTAAGATAGGATGCCAGGATGTTTGCTTGTGATTTTTCTTGTTTCTTAAAATAGGCCTGTAATGATATAAATTTCCCTCTTATTACTGCTTTCGCTGTGTCCCAATAATTCTGATACGTTGTATTTTCATTGTCATTAGTTTCTATATATTTTTAATTTCATCTTTTATTTATTCTTTTATCCAGTCCTTTTTTAATAAGCTGTGGTTTAATCTCCATGTGTATGTGTTTCTTTCTGCTTTCCTTTTACAGTTGCTCTCCAATTTCAAAGCCTTGTGGTCTGAGAATACACTTGGTATGATTTCGATCTTCTTGAATTTGCTGAGGCTACTTTTGTGTCCCAGCATGTGGTCTATCCTTGACAATGTTTCATGTGCACTAGAAAAGAAGGAATAGTCTCTTTTTGCTGGATGAAGTGTCCTGTAAATGTCAATTATGTCCTATTGCTGTAATGTGTGATTTAGGGCTGATGTTTCCTTATTTATTTTCTGTTTGGATGATCTGTCCATAGCTGTTAGCAGGGTGTTTAAGTCTCCCACAATGATTGTGTGTTCATCAATTTCTCCTTTCAAATCTATTAGTAGTTTCTTTGTATATTTTGGTGCATCCTGGTTGGGAGCATATACATTAATTAGTGTCAAGTCTTCTTGTTGTTGTATTGTGCCTTTTATCATTATGTAATGTCCATCCTTGTCTTTTACTATCTTTTTTAACCTGAAGTTTATTTCATTAGATATCAGTATGACAATTCCTCCTTTTCTCTGGTTACCATTTGCTTGAAGTATTGTTTCCCATCCTTTCACTCTGAGTCTGTGTTTGTCCTTATGGCTGAGGTGTGTTTCTTGGAGACAGCATATGGATGGGTTCTGTTTTTTAATCCAGTCTGCTACTCTGTGTCTTTTTATTGGTGAGTTCAGTCCATTAACATTTAGAGTGATGATCGATATGTGAGG
>PVJL010006369.1:0-58001 GCA_004026885.1 Lyroderma lyra | reverse complement strand
ATGTTTTGTTTCAGATCGAAGAGCCTCCTTCAGTATTTGGATATTGATATTTTTAAAAAGGAAAGTACTAGTACTACAGTATTTGAAACAGATATAGCTCAGACACTGGTAATTATTCTGCATATAAGTTTTTAAATATTTATATAATTTATTTTGAAAATTTTACTTTGAATACACACAGATATGTGTCATTATTGTTATGAGAAATTTTTAATTTTGAAAATAGCTACTAAATTGAACTATTTATATATGCAACAATATAATCAGAAAATAATTTATGGTCAAGAAATACATATTTTCTTGAACAATATAAATTTCAAAATTTAGCGTCCCCTTTAATTAACATAAATACCCTGGTGTAGAAGACAAAGTGGAAGACAAATTTTCTGTTCATCTAAGTATGAAGGTTAACTGGTGAGAGGAAGGATTTCTGAGTGATTGTAGGAGACAAATGGGGAGTGAAAAAGTTTTTAACAGCTTCCATGAGAAATATGAACGTGCTCTCATATAGTATATGCACAAAATAGTGCTGTTCATTTCATTTATATTTCACCATTCAGAGAATCATTGAATTTTTGAAATAGAAGGAAACTTAGAATTCATTTACTTTAATGTTCAACTTGATGCAATATCTTTTTAAATACCCTCTACAGATTTAAATTTTATTTTAAAATCATTCATTACATTCTTAAATGATTTAGTGGGCATTTGAAAAGGTAGCATGTCAGATGTATTTAATAAAAAATGTATTCTATTCATACTGCTACTATTTAATTGGAAGAACCAGTTGTATTCTCTTCTAGGGTTGACTTTCTTCCTTTCAGCTGAGTATAGGCTTATTTGACTCAATTTATTAGGTCGTTTAATTGGGGCATTTTCTACACCTGCTATAATAGCAACTTCTTGATGTTGTCTTCCTTTTCATAATTGCATTAAATTTTAACACCAGTTTTGTTTGCTGAGTAATTTAGTCATGAAGATTAGCATGGTGGGAATATAGCAAAGTCATTAAAAGCTGAGCCTCTGCAGTCAAGTTAGAATCGAGTTTAAACTCTAGTTGTACCTCGTACAAGTCATGTATTAATAACTTACAGTTATTTGATCCCTGTAAACCTCAACTGCCTTACCTGTAAAATAGGGTTAATAATGACAATACTTTTCTCATTGAATTGTTGTGATAATTAAATGAGATAATACATGTTTAAAAGGTTAGAATAATGCCCAGTGCCAGGTTAACACTCAATAAACATTATCAATGATAATGAATATGATGAAAATGTCAATATAATACAGAAACCAGAGGTCTAAAAAACTAAGTGTGGTCTTAATAAAAACATGCTATTATATTAGTATGAAAATCTTATACTAACTTTGTTTATTCTATTTATGTACATAGTGCCTTGAATTTCATGAGACTATTTCAGAACGGGTGCCTGATTACATCTACCATTAGGCCATTTTCTCACATGAGAGAATCTGGCATGTGGGAGCAAGGAATCAATGATGTGAGTGGGAAAGGATGGTGTTTAGAAGGATGGGCAAGATAAGCATGTCCTTTGCTTCAAGGTAATTTTTGCAGCCTGATGATTTTTGAAAGCAGTTTGCAAAGCTGGGATAACTAATCTGAACCATAGCTCTATTAGTAAAGTCAATATTTTTATCCCTGTTTTACAGATAGAGGAACTGAGCCAGGACCTATAAATGTCTTTGTCAAGGTTATGTAGAAAGTCAGGGGCAGAACTACAAATTTATTTCAAAGTCTTGATTTCAAAGCCATAGGTTGTATGATTCTGGCAATGTACAAAACAAACAAACAAACAACTGAAAACACACACTGTGTAGTGGTGGTTTCTAAAATAGAATATAGCAGATATCATTTTCAAAATCAAGGTCATACCTGCATAACCACATATTTCTAACATTATTTATGCTGATGTTAGTTGAAGCATGAAAAAAAAACATATTTGTGAAAAGAAACTACTGATTATTGATAACCCAGACTTTGGAATGCAGAACCAGAGCTGGAGGGAGAAGTAGTATAGAAGGAGTTGACGTAATACATTTAACAAATTTATACCTGATACATTTTAATATTGAACTGAAATTGATGAATAAAGAAATTAGTGGTGGGACATAGTGGCAGTTCTAAATTTCCTTTTCCTTCAGTTCTCGTGGGTCTCTATAGCTAAGTGAAGGAGTCAGCCAGCCAGAGGGAATTCATCACAAAATATAGTAATCCATGTCCAGCAGAAAAGAGCTATTCTGCAAAGGAGTGTATGAATAGACACCTTAATTAGAATCATATTTCCATGCATTGAATAACTGCATTTCCTTTCTCTATTTTAGTCTTCAGTCTTGCTGAAATGTGTAATCAAGCAGCTCCTGAAAACTGTTTTAAATTAGCATAGATGAATCTTCTTTGACTAAATTTAGTAGGATTGTCAAAATTTTAGTAGTCTGTTTCACTCACTCTAAGTTAATTTCCTACTTAGCATTTGTGCCTAACTGGTTGTTGTTGTTTATGTGGAAATGTATAGTTTTGCTTTCCAAGAGAAAAGAGTTGGGGATGGAGTGTACTTAGCCCTGGAACAGTTACTATTCCAGGATTAGACATTATTTTTATCTTCTAGGGGGAGATAAGCCAGGCATGCACAGACAAGTCTTCTACAAAGTCTCACTCAGAAAGTTCATTCTCTCTCTCTCTCTCTCTCTCTCTCTCTCTCTCTCTCTCTCTCTCTCTAATACTTTTGGTATTAGTATTTCAAATAAATTGCATCTCTAAATACTTTAAATAAAAAATTTCTAGTTGCTAAATTTGGTTGAAACAATGATATTCTATTTGGATGGTGGATAAAAGGATATTATCCTTGTGACATCTGATACAATAAAAAAATAGTCTCATGGATAGCTAAAGAGAGAAAAACTTTGTTTTTCTCAAATACTTTTTTTGTGCTAAAAAATAGGTGTATCAACAAGCTAGGTTCAATCACCACCTACAATAGGAATTCAAAATTTACTTTGCCAGTAAGTCTGCTACAGCTAATTATCATACTGAAGTCTAAACAGTACACAGATCTTTTTTCCCACTAACCAGATAATTTCATGAAAAGGGACCCCCCACCCCCACCCCAGCTGCATTGCAGGACCCTTGTATTGTCTGGTTCCTACCTCCCTCTTGGGGTTCATCTTCAGAACCTGTACCCCCCAGCTGAAGTTTCTTGAACTAGCCTGGAAGGGGACTTTTTCCTTACCTTGGGGAAGTTCCCTTGGTTTGATTTCTGGGTTGCACCCTGATAGCCCCTGTTTCTTCACTGGCTCTTATTTATATGTGTAATTATATCATCTTCGGTAGAAGTATTCGATGAATTTCCTATCCCCACCCTCACCAGACTATAATCTCTTTAAGCACAGAAAATACTGTATCCCTACCACTTAGTTCAGTGTCTAGAAATTACAAAGAGGAAGCTCAGTACAAATTTGTTGAGTGAATGGTTAAATAACTGAAAGTTAGGAGAACCTCCTTTAAATCGAGTCAGTAGAATGCAGAAGAGCCACCTATGTCGGGAGCAAGGATTAGTGGTCTCACTAAGCTAATGGGAAACAGAAGAGGCTAACTTTGCTAAAATCTCAAAGACAGGTTTCTCTAACTTCACAATTTTCCTTGAGGGTTCACCATGTTACCGAGTTAACCAGGTGCCTTGAGACAAGTTCAACATCATTAATGTCATTTTGAAGACCCCTATCTATAAAATAATTGTTTCCACAGGAACTTCTCAGGAAATGATTTTTTGCCCCAGCAATGCTTAATGAACCTGACTACCACTCAGTCTTAGAGTCCTGAATGAGCCCCAAGAGAGGCACAGGCAAATGAAAATAACTTTGGAGCAGCAGTGTCATATGAATTCCAGGGTCATAGTTTAAAAGTAATCATGATGTCATTCTAATAGGCAGGGGTCTAGATAGGCTTCCTGTTCCACTTGGTTCCATCTGTGTGCTGGCTGGGGTCAGATCTGAGAAGACATCTTTGGTCCCAAAGCTCTTCAAACCGAAGTGGCAGCAGTAGCAGTTGGGTCACATGCAGAGAGCAGAAGACATGGAGGAGGAAGGAGATCTCTGTCAAAACACATGCAGTTCTTTTGGATAACTGCATTTTTCAAGGTGTAATCCTAGGAGTGCTGGCATCAGATTCACTTGTGTGCTTTGAAAAAATTCAAATTTGTGCCTGCTTAGCCCCAACTGACTCAGAATTGTTTTATTGGTTGGAGAGTTGGGGTAATTGGGGAATGGCATTAGTTTGCTTGGGCTGAAAAATACTATAGATGGGGTGGCTTCCACTGTAAGGGCCTTATTTTAACTTAATCACCTCTTTAAAGGCCCTATCTCTAAATGTAGTCATATCTGAGGTATCGAGAGTTAGGGCTTGACATATGAATTTTGGGGAACTACAATTCAGTCCATAGCAGAAACATTAATTTAAAAATATTTCAGATGATTCTAAAGGTACAAGTTTGTAAAGTAGTGGTTGTTCTTCACCCCCATCCCTTGTGGATTAGCTTTTGCTGGTTCTTGGCAAAACTGGAACCTTCTGCCTCTCATTGCTGTAAACTCATTAGGCACATCTGTGAGTGTCCTAACCATCAAGGCAAAGGAATGCCATGTACTTTTTAACTTAATGTGATGACTTTTCTTCTCAATTTAACTGTCCCTATTAGGCATTCTCAGAACATTAAAACAATTTAACTCTTAGGCTAAGGAGTATTTAAAAGCATAATTTGTTATTTTGCCAGGCTAACAGACATTGCTTTTATGAGTTAACAATCCCTAATGGGAACATCAACCTCCATCCATTTATTACCCAATGTCTATTGAGCTTCCATGTACAAAGACCTCAAATAACCTGTCATCAGCACAACCTGGCATCCCTTTTGTCTGGCAGGCATGGCACACAGGATTCAGGGTGTCTGTCTGATGGCACATACCACATTATGTCACAGTGAATTATTTATGTATGTATCTTTTTTGCCATTTGGTAGGTTTCTTGAGAACAGGGGCAAGCACTAGACATTATTCAGCTTTGTTCTCTAAAATAGTGCCTGGTATAAATTTTTTTTGTAATGAATAAATGCTGAATTTATTTGTCTGAAGAAGTACTTCTTTATCCCACGTCTTTACTAACCTCACTGAATTACACATGTTTTTTAATTTTAGATCTCCACCTGTGGAGGTGAAAGAAGAGAACTTTAATATTTCTTTGTATTGTACAATCTCAAGAACAACTAAATGAAAACAAATATATGAATAAAATTCAAATATATTTCTTCAATAGAAAAGTTTAATAGTAAAACAATAAGATATGAACAGAGGAATAATTGCATTATGGAAAATGCAATATGCCTATATCAGCCATTTACCTTGTTACTCTGGCTGAACAGAACTAAAGAGGCCCTGGAGTGAGGGGAATTGAGTCTTTGAGGGAGATGGTGCAAAGCTTGCCACCTGCTACCCCCACCCCCACCCCACACACAGCAGAATGATTTGTCTCTATAGGGAGAACTGTTCTGGAA
Source organism: Lyroderma lyra (assembly GCA_004026885.1). Taxonomy (NCBI): domain Eukaryota; kingdom Metazoa; phylum Chordata; class Mammalia; order Chiroptera; family Megadermatidae; genus Lyroderma; species Lyroderma lyra. The sequence continues at coordinate 52,437 of PVJL010006369.1, read as the reverse complement.
TATGATCTTTGTTCTTTGAAGACTCTGTAAAAATTAGAAAGTGTTATGGCTAAAACCTGGTTACTGAGAATTTCCAAGGCATAAGCACATTCTTTCACTGTGCTGCCGCAAATAAGCAGGCCTGCTTTGGGGACTTGAAATTTTTATTTCTTAGTGAGAATGTGTCATTTTATTTATTATCATAGCATTGAAGCTATATTTGGGCATTCTATCAGCACAAAGTAGAATCTTTTAAAAGTCATATTTTGAAAACCATTCACTATCCTCTTAAAACAATGCCTTTTATTAAAATATTTCTAGGTTAGGGCTTAAATGTGAGGTATTTGTTGGAGTGATAAAAATACTACAGAGAGCAAGCAAACAAGGTGGTGGCAATGACTCAAAAGGACAGAGCTATAAAACTAGAGTATCTAAGTAGTATGTAACTAATTAGAACTAGTTCTGATGGAGTTAAAACTGAAAACAACTTATATGCCTCTATAGATGAACAAGGCTTTTTTAAGTTACTTTTTTATTTTTAAATTGTAGTTGACATACAATATTATATTGGTTTCAGGTGTACAGCACAGTAGACATCCATATAATTTATGAAGTGATCACCACAAGTCTAGTGCACATCTGACACCATGCTTAGATATTGCAATACTATGGACCGGATGCCCCATGCTGTACTACTCTACATCCTCTCAACTATTTTGTAGCTACCAGTTTGTAATTCTCTCCTCCATTCACCCATCCTCCCAACTCTGCCCCCAAATTTGACAACACTCAGCACAATGCCCTCTAGGTCCATCCATATTGTTGCAGATGGCAAGATTGCATTCTTTTTATGGCTGAGTAATATTCCATTTTATATATGTACCACCTCTCCTTTATTCATTCATTCATTGAAGGACATTCAGGTTGCCTCCATATCTTGGTTCTTATAAATAATGCTGCAGTGAACATGAAGATTTACACTTCCCTTCAATATAATGTTTTGCGTTTCTTTGGATAAATACTCAGAAGTAGGATGAGTGGATCCTTCTCTGTTATAGCCTTTATTTTAAAGTCTGTTTCATCTGGTATAAGTATTGGTACCCCAGCTTTTTTGTTTGTTTTGTTTCCATTTTCATGAAATATCTTTTGCCATCCCTTTACTTTCACTTTGAGCCCGTGTGTCTTTCCATCTGAAGTGAGTCTCTTATAGGTACCATAAAGGTATTGCATTCTTATTCATTCAGCCACCCTATCTCTTTTGATTGGAGCATTTAATCCATTTACATTTAAAGGAATTGTTGATAGATATGTAGTGATTGCCATTTTATTATTCATATCTTTATTCTGCCTCCTCTTCCTTCTTCAAGAAGTCACTTTAACATTTCTTGTAATACTGGTTTGGTGGTGATGAACTCCTTTAGCTTTTTCTTGTCTGGAAAGTTCTTTATCCTTTAATTCTGTCCTTCAATTCTAAATGATAGGTGGCTGGGTAGAGAAATCATATGACAGTCTTATGGGAGCCCCCTTGTAGGTAACTAACTACTTCTTCATGCTTTTAAGATTCTCTCTTTATCATTTGCATTTTGATTATGATGTATCTTAGTGTGGGCCTATTTTAGTTAATCTTGTTTGGGACTTTCTGAGCTTCATGGTTTTTTGTTTGTTTGTTTGTTTGTTTGTTTTTGCCTATTTCCATTGCCAGGTTAGGGAAGTTTTTTGTCATTATTTCTTCAACTAGGTTTTCAATTCCTTTCTCTCTCTCTTCTACTTCTGGTACCCCTATCATGTGTATGTTGGTGCACTTAATGTTGTCCCAGAGGCCCCTTAATTATGCTCATTTTTTTGGATTCTTTGTTTCTTTTTGCTGTTCCGATTGGGTGTTTTCTGCTACCTTATCTTCTAAATCACTGATGTGATTCTCTGCTCCATCTAATTTGCTGTTGATTCTCTCTAATGCATACTTTATTTCAGTTATGATACTCTTTATTTTTGACTGGCTCTTTTTTATGTTTTCTATCTCCATGCTTATGTTTCCTATCTCTGTGTTGAAATTCTCACTGAATTCATTGAGCATCCTTCAAACCGTTTTTTTTTTTTTTTTTTTTTTTTTTTTTTTTTTTTTTTTTTTTTTTTTTTTTTTTTTTTTTTTTTTTTTTTTTTTTTTTTTTTTTTGCTTTTTGGTATGTGGGTAGCTCCCTGACTGGGAATCGAACCCAGGCTGCAGCACTGACAACGCCAGCACTGAAGCCTTAAGCCACTACACCATCAGGGAACTCCCCAAACCGGTGTTTTGAATTCTGCAACTGGGAGATTGCTTGTCTCCATTTTATTTAGGTTTTTTTTTTTTTCCTGGAGCTTTGTTCTGTTCTTTCATTTGGGATATATTTCTTTGTCTTCCCATTTTAGCTGCCTCTCTGTGTTTGTTTCTATGTATTAGGTAGGGCTGCTATGCCTCCCTGTTGTAGTAGAGTGGCCTTATATAGTAGGTATCATGTAGGGCCCATTGTCACAGTCTTCCTGTTCAACAGATCTGGGAGCTACAAGTGGGTCCTTTTGTGGATTGTGTGTGCCTTCCTGCTGTAGTTGAGCCTTTGTTGCTGTTTGTACGTCAGTATGAGGGATTGACCCTCAAACTGACACTGGTTGTGAGAACTGGCTGTGACTACAGTAGAAGAACTATTGTGCAAGGGCTGACCCTACAGAACATGATTTACTTTGGAAGTCTGCCTTTTTGGTGTGCTATTTGTGGAGGTAGTTGTGTTACCAGAGAATGGACTCTTCTCAGCACAATGTCCAGGTTCTTGTCCTGAAAAAAGAATTGAGCGAGACACACATATAAAGAGTTAAAAGAGTAGTTTATTGGAAGTGAAGAGTATATATAATATATACTCCAAAGAGATAGGAGTGGGCTCAAGCAGGAAAGTGCTTCAAGAACCCAAATTAATGTTGTTTTCTTTAGTGGTAAGGGATTATGCCTATCTGGGCATGGGAACTTTTGACGTGCAGTTTTTATTGACAGGGCCATTACCTCACCTTTTCTAACTGTGCGTATTCCTTCCCAAATTTGGTCTGTTATAATGATATTAATGAACTTCCAGGTGTATGTATGATATTATAATGATAGTATAATGAGGCTTAGGCGAAATGAAAGTCATTATAACTCTTACTGCACAGGCTTTAGGAACTGGCTTAAAGGGTGGGCTTTTTTATACCCTATAATTTTCCTGTGTTAGTTAACTTTAGCCTGGAATTTTCCTGTGGTTCCTTAACTTGGGCAGGGATTTCTAATGAAAGGGTAGTATCAAGGTGGTGACGGTTCTAGCAGGGTGAGTCCCACGGGAAGGATCCTGAGATCCCCCTATTCTGTCTGCCTCGCTCACTTTTCTCTTGAGAGGCGTGATCCCCAAAAATCTCTATGGGAAGTTGAGGGACAGGGGGTCTCATCTTCTGTATCTGGTTCCTGCTGAAGGTGGTCATTGTTCCTACCTATTGGGGATCCACAGAGTCCTTACCCTGTCTGATCTAAAGGGGAGAAGGGGTCTTGAGATCTGCCTGGAAGACCACATTGACATCTTCAGTTGGGATGGGCTGGAAGCCTGGCTGAGGTATCAGTTGTATCCCAATGGCCCCTAGATGAGGAGAAATGAAGTCAGTTACTAGTTTTAAAAGCATTGTCCCAAGAAGCAAGCCTCAAAGCCACTGTTGCAGGTTGGCTGTTTGATAGGAAGTCCATTTATCACCATTGAGCCCACGGCCTATTGACTTCTGGTGTAGCTGGTTATTCAGGTGTTATCTATCCGGGGTCTGGAAAAGCCTGGAAGGAAGGCTGACCCACAGTGATTGTAATCAGTAAGCTGGGGACATAAATTGTAAGTTTGAGGGTAATTATCTATGGCAGGAGGTATGGACATTCTTATGATTTAGGCTGAGGACAGTCTATTGCTTAAGGTTAGCAGCCAGGGAAAGTTCATCAAGAAGACTATGGACTAGGATAAAGGTGAAATGGAAAGCTGAAGACCTAGGGAAAAGGAGACTAGAAATTCCTATAGTTGAAGGCTCCTTTGTTTGGCCCATATCCGTTGGGTGGTGCTCTTATATGTTCTGAAGCTAGCCACCAAGTATGTTGGTTCTGGGGCCTCTTGGGAGGGCCTCTGTTGTATGTTAAGGTCTGCTGCTGCCTGCACCCTCCCTGGGGCCACTTGATATAAACTGCAAAGTGATCCGCAGATGAGTGCCACTTGTGCTTTGTTTGGAGGTGTGTGGAAGAGACCACATGAACTGAGGCTGGCTATAGTTAGTGCCGGGCTCAAGGTTGCTCAACAAGTGATACAGGGTACTCCTAGGCCAGATGCTGCTTGCTTGGGGCTAGAAACCAGGTTTGATATGGCTTCTTTTGTATGTCCTTTATTATAGGACTTTTGTTCAGCTGCACTTCAGGCAGTTCTCGATGATGGTTGTTCTGTAGTTTAGTTGTAATTTTGATGTGGTTATGAGAGGAGGGAAGCATAGTGTTTATCTGCTCTTCCATCTTGACTGGAATCCTCAAGTTTTTCTTTATTAAATAACCAGATAGCATAAAAATGATAAGTCAGAAAGAATCATACAAAATCCCCTTTAATGAATACATCATTTTTAAGTACCTTAGCAGAAGGAACCTACATATACTTGGCAAAATATGCATAATGTTCCTTTTACCTCTTTTATCTTTTCCTTTCCTCATTATCAGTAGTGTAAAGGGTTTTTAGAAAAATAGCACATCACATCATACCCTGAGAAGTGACAGCTATGGGCAAGAACAAAGTTGGTTTTGTCTTTTAAATACTGCACTCTGAAGAATGAAGAATGGCTTCAAGAATGGCTTCCCAGGGCACTGAGAACAACAGTCACTCGAAAGGAGCTGAGGTTCTATGGGGAAACTGAGGGGACAATAGAGTTTTGGATGCTTGACCCTGGATAGGTCTCCACAAACTGACAGAGACCCCAAGACAATAGTAAAAGGATGTTCTGACTATCTTTTGGGTTTCAAAGTTTTGGAATTGGCTGCTTATTTGAGTGTGTTCTTTTTGGCTCTTGACTTACTGGCATGCCCTTTCAGGTAGGTGGATCATTTTGGCACAGTTGCATTTACATCATTGTTTTTTCTGTCTGGCTTATTTCACTTAGCATGATGATCTCCAGGTTCATCCTACATCATTGTTAAAGGTATCCTTTACTGTATAATTTGCTTTAAGCACTCATAAGCAATAAAATTGCATTTCTTTAAACATGCTTTAGAAATCAGACTTCCTTTTTTCCCCCCTCTGGCCTTCCTTCCAGTTAGCCCATCTATTGTCCTCCTATTGTCCTGATAGTTCCCAACAGTTGGGTTCTCTAATTTTCCAGGTCTGCCTACCAGCTCTCACTCTACTGTTACTCCATGGTAGTGGCCCCTTGTTTTACTTTCCTCTTATAATCTCCAAAGAATGGAACATAATAGAAAGACATAAAAGTGCTTAATAAAAATATATTGCTTCTTTGGAGTTCTAAACCTCTCATTGCATAAATCCAACAAGGTTCTTCTAATTTCAACTTAATCTTTCCTTAGCTTTTCTTAAATCTCCTCTTGAAAGTTTTAAGAAAAATATGTTGGTATTAAAGTTACCAATTTATTTTATTTTAAAAAAGATGTTCCCTTTTTGGCCTGAAGCATAAGTGTTACAAACACTAACTCACTAAATCCTGTCACCCTCGTCACTCAGTAGATCCTTGTTTATAAGTTAGTCATAGATGAACTCTAGTGCTGTTCAGTTGATTAAATATATGACCTATTTCATGTCAGATGCAACTACTCAACAGTCTTTCATGCACCGTCTGTCTTCTTGCTGCAGAGCAGCCATCCCTCTACAACCATCATCTGAGAACCTTTGTAATAATTATCATTCCCTGCTTCTTTACATCTATTACATACAGTATAGCATTAGGAAATGGTAGCTCTCATTTTAGAGAAGAAATGGGAAGGTCTTCTTTCCCTTTCTTCCTCCATATTTTGCGTTCCCAAAGGGTTAGCTCACCACTGCTCATCAAGCTTACTAATGTGAAACCACAGCAGTACCTTTCAGTTATATTCTTTCATCATCAGCCCCATGTCCTAATGAATTTACTTGAATATGTACACTATTGCTCTCAAGAGGAATATAATGGGCCTGTTTAAAAATAACCACCCCTTCCCCATGCTGTGCTAGTTCATTCTCAGTAAACACTCTGCATTAGAAAAGATACTTTGCTTTTGTGGTGGTTGTGTGAGGAAAGATTTGACAAACACTTTGTATTGTCAAGAAGAAATACAAAAATTAACATTTTATCTAAGCTAGTTATTAGACATTGAATTGAAAGAAATTAATAGTAACATTACTGGATGTTTATTGAGAAATTGGACCTTTTTAATGCCAGTATTCATAGGATTTTTTGCTTCAGATAAATTTCTTGATAGATTTATGTCTGGAACTCACTGAATCTTAGAAATAACCTTATAAACCCTCTAATATAACTCCTCAATTTTAGCTTGAAGAAAGAGTTAACAAAATAATAAATTATCTTAATAGCCTATTGTACTTTCTTCATTTTTTAAATTAAAAATCATTAAAGTTATAATTTTAGAATAGATATAGATTTGCCAAAAGTTACAAAGATAATACAGAGAGTTCCTATATACCCAAACAATTTCTCCTATTAATAACATCATAAATCAGTATAGTACATTTGGTACAATTAATGAACCAATATTGATATATTATTATTTACTAAAGTCAGTGCTGTATTCATATTGCCTTAGTTTTTATCTAATGTACTTTCTCTGTTCCAGGATCCTATCCAGAGTACCATGTTATATTTAGTTATCATGTCTCCTTAGGCTCCTGTTATCTCTGTCAGTTCCTCAGAATTCCCTTGACAGCTTTGAGGAGTATTGGTTGTGTATTTTGTAGAATGCTCCTCACTTGGTATTTATCTGATATTTTTATTATGATTAAGCTGAGGTTATAAGTTTTGGGGAATATACTCACATAGGTAAATTGCCACGTCATATCAAGAATACTTACTATGAACATGACTTAACACTGATGTTGACCTTGGTCACCTGGCTCAGGTAATGTTTGTCAGGTTTCTCCACTATAATTATTCATTTTCCCCTGTTCCATACTCTTCTCTGTAAGAAAGTCACTATCTGCAGTCCACACCTAAGGAATAAGGAGTTATGTTGTCCTTAGAGGGTGGGGTGTCTACATAGATTATTAAGAAATTTTCTGCATGGGAAATTTTTGTCCTCTCTCCCATTTGTTTATTAATTCAATCACATATTTATAGCATTATGAACTCATGGATATTTATTTTATACTTTGAGATATAATTTAATACCTTATTTTTTTGTTGTTAGTTAAATTGTTCCAGCTTTGAGCAGTGGAACCTCTTTTAGTTGACATCTGTGTTCTTTTGATATAATTCCATCATAGTGGTTTGTTTGGTTTTTAAGCATTTCCTACCTTTCTGGCACCACAGGATGCTCCAGGCTCATTCATCTTGCATATTTCCTGCCCTAGTCCTATAATCATCCATTTCTCCAAGCAATCTTGATTCCTTTTATTGGGAGAGTAGTATTAGAAATGAAGATCTGGGCACCAGTTTTGCTTGCTGTTACTTCTAGGCATTTTCATCTAGCAGAGCAAGGAAATATATGTATTTATACTAACTCATATATGTACACATATCTATAAGTATTTCTATATGTTGTCAACTATGTCTATAGTAAGCTAAGCATGAGTTCATACTGATGTCTCCAACTCTAGAATGATCCTCATGGATCATTGTAATCTTCTCCTCTTGCTTATCTGTAACCTCCCACTCCAACAGTAAGATACCTGGTTTCCACAGTCAGCCATCCAGTTACTTAATTCTTCATTTCCAGGTATACTGGTTTTAGAATTATTAACCTGTATCCCTATGGGAAACAAATTTAATCAACTATAAAATAGTGCTGGGATGCAGTACCTCCTGCCTTTAGTCTCATATACTCCTTTTATTTCCAAAATGACATAAGCAAGCACCTTTTCTCCCTTCAATAAAGTTATTTCATATATTTGTAATAAGTTAGATTCTTCTGTCATAGTCTGCAATCCATCTTGTGATCCTCTGACCTCTTAAATGGTTTCTTTTTAATTTACTTATAATAAGGTTCACTTATTGTGCTGTAAAATTCTGTTTTCACAAATACATATGTCATGTATTCAACGCTAGATTATCATACAGAATAGTTTTGTTGCCCTAAAAAAATGCCCTGTCCTTCATCTATTCAATCCTCCCTTAAACCTACCCTTTCTTGAACCTCTGAAAATCAGTGATCTGTTTGCCATCTCTGTAGTTTTACCTTTTTCAGAATGTCGTACAAATAGAATGACAGACTCACCTTTTCTGATGTCTTTCACCTAGCAGTATACATTTAAGACTCTTTCATATCTTTGCATAATTTGATATTTCATTCCTTTTTATTGCTGAATGGTATTCCATTGTACAGATATATGAATTTGCTTATCCATTCATTTATTAAAGGATATCTTGGCTGCCTCAAGTTTTTGAGGATTATAAATAAGGCTACTATAACCATTCTATAACCAGGGTGTATTAGAGAGGAAGCGGTTGCTCTTCTCCCTATAACCACTCAAGAACCCAGGTCGCAAAAGAACTTGTCATCTTCAATGTGTAGCTCTCACATTTTCCCTGGTTGTTAACATTGAAAGGGCAATAGGGAGGACAGGGAAAGTAGAAGATTGTGCCGTAGATTTCATTGGCAAGGTTTGGATGTGGTGTACATCAATTCTTCTCATAATCCTTTGGTCAGAACTCAGTTAAATGGCCTTATTAACTGTGAGGAGTGCTGATGTATATGACCAGGAAGAAGAGTAAATGGGTAAGGAGAATATATAACACTGTCTTTGCTTTAGTACCCACCTTAATCACCAGATATTTGTTTTACTCTTCCTCCTGTACTTAGAACACTTACACCCTTCCCAAGATGTGCAAGTCAAAGTACCATGCAGCTACTGCATCCACTCAAAGCCTAGGACCTTAGGCTGCTGTGGCTGTCTGGATGAGGCACTTCATGGCATGATGACTTTTGACTCTGAAGACATCACGCAATGATGGAACAGGGGTAAGACAGACATAATACACAGTCCCATTCTGAAAAGGGAAGAATGGAAGACACAGTTGCTGTGCAGAGCACTGTGGGAATCCTGTGGCCTGACGTTGTGGAGTTTCTCAGGTCCCTCATGAGGCCCTGATTAAACTTTTTTCTACTTTCTGCTTGGAATTTAGGAAATTTGTAACCCCTGGATTCATTCCCTAGGTCTGGGGGATTCTTCGTGGTTTTTTTTTTTTTCTCCTCTTCCTTGGCCATATGTGAAAGGACATTTGGTATGACCTCATTGGAAGCTATAAAGCTCCCTGTATTTGATTGAAGGTGCAAGGATGTGTGTGTGTGTGTGTGTGTGTGTGTGTGTGTGTAATAAAGAGTCAAAGACTTTCTAGGTCCTTGCCCCTTGTTATAAGCTTATGAGCTATTTTCTTCCAGTCATTCAACATGCCAGTAACCTCACAACCAATTTTTTACTAGAGAGGATGCTCAAACTTATTTTATTTTGTGACTTCCCCTTTACCCTTCTCCAATCCTATCTCTCCCAACTAAATGGTGGATATTTTGAGAAGGAAGACCAGTCTTAATTTAATTTTCTTGTGGACCTGGGTTTTAATGGTTTTCCTTTTTTTTCTTTTTCTTTTTTTAAAATTTATTTTTATTGTTAGACTTATTGGGGTGACATCTGTTAGCAAGGATTACATAGGTTTCAAGCCTACAATACTACAGTGCATTGTCAACTTGTTGTATAATAAGTTCACCACCTAATGTGACTTCTCTTTCCATCACCTTATACTTAGCTCCCCCTCCCTCCTCTCCCACCCCTCCCCCTTTCTTCCCTCCCTAACCCACTCATCCCCAAATAAACATTAAACTATTGATTCTGTCCATGGGTTATTTGTTTGTTTGTTCATTTCTTTTTTCTTTTTTGCTTTCAGTTTCATATTCTGCATATGAAGAAAGTCATACAGTTTTTGGTTTTTTCTATCTGGCTTATTTCGCTAAGCATGATGATTTCATATTAAATCCTCAAATCCTAAAACCAAATCTTAAATTGAAATAAAGAAGAAGTTTGCTTTTGCAACTTTGACCAAATTTCTAAGCCAAATCTCATAGGCCAGTTCTCTCCTATGTATATATATATTTTTTCTCTGCCACACAGACTAGATAAGATCACCAACACACACTAATCCATCCATCCAATCAGTTTCTCCAGAATGGTCACTTCAATAGGCACATCATCATCTGTCCTCCATGTTACTGCATTTCTCCTAAATGTTTTGCAACAGTATAACAGTGATTGCCATCCTTCTGGCATCTGATATTAGTTTCCTTGCTAATGTCATGTGTTTTAGGTTTGTATTACATACAACAGCACACTACTTCAAAAGTACCAATTTCTTTATTAGGCAGATTAATTAACTCTACTGTTTCTTCTCAATAAGATCGCAACATAAAAATCTCAGTGACTTAATACATTAAAAGTATGTTAATTGCTCTTGTAACATTCCAGTAAGTGTTGTCAGGGGGATCTGTTCTGCATAGCCACTTAGAGAACCAGAACACCACAATATGATGTTGGTCAGTCAAGCAGGAACTGAGTGAGAGAGAGTGCAGTCTCCTTCTATTTTATTGGGACCCTACATACCGATATGATGGTGTTCAGATGGGTGATAGCCTGGGTTAAAAACATGAGGGGATGAGGAAGCACCATTCATCTTGAGCATTATCATACAGCAAGCAGATGGGCAGAGATACCCTAGTGCTTCTGCCTGCATTCCATGGGCCATAACTATACCATGTGTTCCTAATTAATATCAAAACAGGGTAAGAAATATGATCTAACTCGGTGTGTATGTCCAAGAGGAAATAGATACAAGTTTGATTAATACAGAGCATTGACTCTGTCATATTCTTCTTGAGTTTTTCTGTCCCCTCATCAATAAAATGGAGCCATTGAAAACCTACCTCATATGATACGGTGTATGAATGCTCTAATTTAAGCAACATTTTGAGTTCCTGGTCCATTTTATCATATTTGAAAAATGGGGATAATCCTATCTGCCTCTTGCCTTCTCTCTCTCTCTTTCTTACTCTCCCTCTCTCTCTCCCCCACACATTTTATTATAAAAAGTAACTTCAGACATGCCCTTTAAATTACTGAAGTTAGAACTTGATGATCTTTTATTGTGCATCCTATGATCACTGGCATTAGATGATAGCTGATTATAACTCAGAATTTAAATTTGTTTTTGCCACCCTCTTGGTATCTGTCTCTCTTCTTTTAGCTCTTCTTAGTTCAAAAATTCATCAAATTAACTAGGCTGCAGGTACTCATTGCAGCTTTCTGATCTATGAACATTAGAGATGAAGAACACCTATCTGGTCTTATCTTAGATCCTTGGATTTTGTCCTCAACAAAAATCACTAGAGTCCTTGAACACAAACTGTCTATAATTGAACTCATGAAGACTTTATTAATTTATAAGCCAAACATTGAAGATAATGGTCATACCCAGATCATCACTCCAGGTATGTCAGGTAGCTCCTGATAATAGATTGCAAGGAATTACTGTGGTCTCCCAGAATAGGTACAAACATATCAAGCTTCTTAAACTAATCCATCATGATTATCAGTGCTTTTAAAAATACTGAGTGCTGCATAATGAAGACATAGACCCACTGAAAAATCTCAGTAATGCTTCACCCTAATTGTCACACGACTGAAAGCCTGGGATCCCCCAACAGCTGGAAGCTGCTGCCATGGAAACCTTAATGTTCCATCATCTGAGAGATTAAAAATTGAGACTATTAATGGACTTGACAGTAGTTTGCATGTTTCATTAGTAAAAAAAAAAAAAAAAAAAAAAAAAATGCCATTATTCTAGGCCTCACAGGAACTGGATTTTTGAGTGATTTTTAAAAATTCTCCATTAAAATAGTCCAGGCGTAATTTGGATGGTATAAAAAAAGAAAGAAAACAACCAAGGAAGAATTTGGACATTTAGGGAAATCAGTTCTTTCTCTTTTTTGAACTTCCCCAGCTAGCTGATTGTTTAACTGGGCACAGATGGGGTTGGGGGATGGGCAGGCCATAAGGGAGAGGCCATTTGCAGCTTCCAGTCAATTCCAGTGTGTAGTCCCAGACTCCTCTGTTTAGAAGTCAGCATAATTAATCCAGTGCTTGGAAAACCAAGAACTACAACCCATTATTGAGTCCTAATATAAATTTAGTGAGTCTCAACCAGCATTTATTAATGGGATAGAATAGAATAAAAAGAAAATGCGGAAAGATGTTCCCCATTGTTGGGGATTATTTTTAAAACTTTACTGGCTTACAATGTAAATTTACTTTCTATTGTGAATAATGAACAAAAAAGTTAGAAAAATTTAGTTATAATTCATGATTAAGACCCCAGGCTATGAAGCTGTACTGTCCGGATTTGAATCCTGATTTTACTCAAGCAAGTCATTTAACCTCTCTTTGCATTTGTTTGCTTATCCGTAATACAGGAATAATACAGTAGAACCATAAGGTTGCTGTAAGGAGGAAATAATTAAACCAGCATAAAGTACTCAAATGAGAGTTAGCTATTGAAAATATAACATGAATTACTTGGAGAAATTATATCTCTCGATCACTAAATATGTCTTTCACATTTATATTTCTAAAATAGGGTCAATTCTTACAAGATTAAAAAGGCATTATTATAAATGATCCTGTTAGTCCACACAGTACATCATATCACTTGTGTAGCTCTTAATACCATTATGCACGTTTTATTCCTGTCTCTTGATACCATAGTCATAATGGGGTTCTACTGTACAATGAGGTCCTTAGGGAAATGTTGTAAAGCCAAATCCAAATATTAAGGCTTTCTTTCCCCCAAGAAACAACACAATTTTTAGCCCAATTTCTCCTTAAAGTCTGCATCCTATCCGAATGGACCTCTAGTGTACCATTTAGTGCATCAAAACATTAATCCAGTAAATGGTGCCTGAAAGGTTAACGCAGCCTTCAAAAATGACAGACCTGCTCCCAGAGAGAATAGGGTTCTCTAAGTCGGATATGGGCCCTTGCGCTGGAGAACCAGTCAGAGGAGAGTGACATAAAGTCTGGGAGGCCCACATATAGGTTCTGCTGGTATGTATATGGCACCTTTGGGATCTGAGTTAAGGGGCTGCCCCGTTTCCTAAAAGTAAAGGATGGCTAGATGATTCCCACTGTCCTCTTTTAACCAATGAAAGCTTTGGTAAATGCAACTTATTGGGGCCAGGGGTGTTCTGAACACTAAAATGTGATGATAGTTTAATATTTGAAATTCTTTACTTTTACTTAAGTTCCAGTCAGGGGAGACTGACTCAAAAGCACAATCACATTCAGATTTCCATAGGTGTTGAATTTAAGTACAAATAAAAGGAAATGAGGCCCAGAGAGGTTGAAAGGGGAAAGGGGCTTATAATAATTATAATAACTGTTTACTGAGTACTTACTAAGTACTAGCACTACACTGAATACTTTATATACATGAACTGATTGAATACTGACCAATTGAGGCTTTGAAAAAGTGAGTAATTTATCAAAGATTATAAAGCTGGTAATTACTCTAGCACTTTCACTTCAATGACTAATAATAGAGACCTTCGGTCCATTGATTCAATTGCTTTTCCCTCTGCATCACCCACCTCCCTCTATGATCGCTTCTCTTCTAAGGTTCTAGGGTACTTTTCTTTTTAATCACTGCCTTACAAAAGTCCTTACTTTGGTCTATCCTCTAACATATTCACCCAGGGAAATGCCAACCCTTGTTGAACCCAATTTTCTGCCAGCTCCAAGGCTGTGTTTGAGCAGCCACCCGTCATCCCACGCATCTGGTTCTTACAGTGATTTTACTCCAATATGTAACCAAAATTTGCCCCTCTCTCTAGCTCTGCATTGCTGCCACCAGTGAGTAAGTCACAATTATCTCTTGCCTAAATTGCCACAGTAGCCTTTAAGTAACCTCTTTGCTTCCACTCTTGCTCTCTACGGTATTGCCTGAGCAGTAGTCGGAACAATCTTTTAAAATATTATTCAGATCATGTCCTCCGTGTGCTTCAAGCCATCCAGTATTTTGCCTTTGAATACTGAATAAAGCTCAAGGCCCAGCGTGATCATGCCCCTGGGTGCTTTTTTACCTGAGCTCAATTCATGCTCCCTTTTGCTCATGGTACCTCAGCCCCATAGGTCTTCTCTTTGTGCCATGAACACTTAGAGCTTGCTTTTGCCTCAGGACTCTTGCAAATGTTATTTCCTCTATGTGGAAGGCTGTTTTGTCCGACAACCAGCTCCTTGTCACTCAAGTCTCAGCTCAGATCTCACCTCCTGTGAGAAGCTTTCCCTGGATATTCAGTTTAAGGGGCTGTTAATGTGGTAAAGAGGGCAAAGAACTCCCCAAGGTGGCAAAGAGCACCAGTGCTAAGTTGAGGCCAGATAAGGTTTTCTAACTTCTATTCCCATGTTCTTCCCCTGACCTACTACTGTGGTATTTTTGTCTGTCTGTTTGTTTGTGATATAGACAACCTGGGTCAAATCTTTCAAATTATCATTTTGATCAGGAATTACAAAATTCCAGTAGCATGAGGGCAGAATTTCCTACTGTGACTTCTCTGTATTGTATTCTGTGCTGTTGACTGGGCCCTGGAGGTCAGGCCTGCTCTCAGCGGGCTCCCCACTTCATTGACAGGCAGCTTTGGGGGCCAGCTGTACAAACATGTGTATAAAGCAGTGATGTTCAACCTTTTGGCTTCCCTGGTGACATTGGAAGAAGAATTGTCTTGGGCCACACATAAAATACACTAACACTGATGATAGCTGTTGAGCTAAAAGAAAACAAAAAGGTTGCAAAAAACATCTTACAGAGTTGGAAGAATTTGTGTTGGGTTGCATTCAAAGCCATCTTGGGCCACAGGTTGGACATGCCTAGATAAAGTGTTCCCAGTGCTGTGTGGACAAGGTATTTCACAGCCCACTGATGTATCTGCATTTTTTTATATCCACGAGCTCAACTGTTATGTCATAATGCCCAGTTGTGCACTTTATGTTTATGTGTACATATCAAAAATGAATGCTGCCTTTTATTGAAGGTCTTCTCTGTACTGGGGGATTTTACTTGTTTTATTCCTAAGGTTCAGAGAAATGAAAAAATATATTTAAGGTCTTATCTGAATGATGCCAGAGCTTGTGTTCTTTCTAGAACATCACATTGCCTTTAAAATACTACATGTGGGAGTTCCTTGATGGTGTAGTGGCTTGGGGCTTCAGTGCTGCGCTGTCAGCACTGCAGCCTGGGTTCGATTCCCAGCCAGGGAGCTACCCACATACCAAAAAGAAAAAAAAAAAAGAATCTGTTAAAAAAAAATACTACATGTATTTAATGAGCTGCCCTTTAGGTATAATTTGCAGTTGACGTTGTTCATCTCTCTGTTCTACCTCGTTCTCATTTTTAGCATTCCTTGACATCACTACCTTCAAGGCTTCTACCTCTTTCTTATTTGGCCAATATGTAAATCTCAAAAATGTATTATTTCATATGGCCCACTCGAAAGTTTGCAGTAGTTGAGGGTAAGCATGGCAGATTTTTATTTCATTCGAGAAATGAAACTTAATCATATTGAGGAGGGACTTTGACAAAAGGATGGAGAAGATTTAATGAGGATTTCACTAGAAAGTTTTTCAACTACATTTATGTGTCCCCACGGCATCAATGGCAATCTTTTTCTGCTTCTTTGCTGATTAAGTCCTTTTCAGCTGGTATACCCATACTCTTGTCTGAATCCTATTCCATCTAGCTGATCATGGAACAGTATTTCATGTATGAAAGCAACCAGCCTGATTGTGGATTAACTCTGTATCATATTTTCATTAATATAGATTCTAGAACAAGCTGCTTCAGACCCAATGTCAGGAATCAATTTTGGTAATGTGTGTCTAGTAGCTGTTAAATATCTGAATGAATGTTCTTCTCACATTAGTTCTCAGTGCCTTTTGAGTACAAAAAATTAGTTAATAACTGGAAAAGTTTGTGACTTTATTTTTTTTTCCTGATTGTGTAATGAAGGCTGCCTTGCCACCTGGTTTTTCTGTGTCTTCTGGGCAGTAGTCATTACCCATGATCATTTTCTTGGCATGGCTCTTATTTGCTAGGGAAACTATTGAAAAGTTTCTACACTCTATTCCGTGACCCAGATAGGTAGGAGAATATTGACATCTCTGCAGTGCTCATTACCAAGACAGCAATCTAGCAGCATTGATTGGTAGGACAGATAGAGTGGCATTTTAAAATTCTATTCCAAATGCTAGAATCCTTCATTTTAAAACACTTTTAAAAAATCATCTGTAGAAACTTTTAATAGACTCTGTGGTGGAGTTTGTGCCAGAATAAACATGAACCTTAGATGAAGCAAAATAAACTATCAAAGCAACAAAAAGTAGGCAAGAAAAACATTTACATTTTTTTTAATTCAGTTTTATTGTTAGACTTATTGGGGTGACATCTGTTAGCAAGGATTACATAGGTTTCAGGCATACAATTCTACAGTGCATTGTCAGCTTGATGTATAATCAGTTCACTACCAAATGTGACTTCTCTTTCCATCACACATTTTTTATTTTTAAGTTGAAGGTAAATTATCTTGATGACCCTTCAGTTCTTAACTTGATAATAGATATGAATATGTTTTATTTTCTGTACTATTTACTTATTGTTTCTCAGCCCTGTACCTGCCCTGCCCTTCTCTGTACTGTACTCTGCTCTGTACTGCTTGGGCTGGTGGTCTGCAAACTACATTTCCCAGGCTCCCTTGACAGCTGTCTTCCTCTGCCAGTGGGAAACACTGAAAGAAGACCAAAAGGCAGGACAAATAGAGATTTCTGCCTCTGGCACCAGTTCCATTGCAGGAACTGGCAGAAACTGGCAGTTGTTGGTAGTTTCTGGGGAGTGGAAAAAGGATAATTGTGGGTTGCCTAGAGTACATCTTTACAGGTTGTCCAGTCCTGGTGGCAGGGGTGCCTCTTTGGCAGTTCCAGCCCTGGTCACATAGATTTTGAACTTTAAAAATGCAGTAGTCTTACATTTTGCCTCTAATCATTATCTACTGGGAATTTTATTTGAACATTTGTAGTAGAAAATAATAACAGCTGTAAATAACAAAAATAGCTAACCTTTATTGTTTACTATGTGCTAGGTGCTGTTGCCAGCACACCATATCTTAGTCCCAACAATAACTCTATGGGAACACACTATTTTTATTGAGAAAACTGAGGAAAAGGGGCCAAGCAGCTTGTCAACACCCATTACCACTCCATGGAGGGATCTAGGATTGGCCCCAGGATGACCTGACAATAGCCTTGAGCTCTTAATCATTACAGAGCATTGCACCCAGCTTCTGTGTGTTCTAACTGAATGTACTTTATATTGTAGACCATGGAATCTGGTTGAACCACAGTCTTTTACGCAAGGTTTTGCAAATTGTACTCCCTAAGGTCACTTCCCGAGTTGTATAATTCTAGAAGTAGTGTAAAGAATGTAAACTCCAGTCAGTTGTATGTTGCAAGCTCTAGGAGACCAGAGATGATTTTCTGCCATGTTTATCACTGTATTCACAGCACCTAGCATAGTCTCTGTCACATTTGAAGCTCTGATTATATGTTTATATAATAAATATAATGTGTTTATAAAATAAATGTTTAAACAATAAATTATAATATAAATAAATTATATAATCAATAAAGTCATTAATAAATCAGTGACTTTAGTCTGCATGGGCTTGGATGGGGTTAACATTACACAGCCAGTTAACTCTTTTTATTGCTAATACTTATCTTTGGAAGGACATCTAACAGGCAAAGAAGGTTTTGAGTTCTTTTTTCATCCAGAATATAACATAATCTAAACTCAGTAGAGTACATTTTCATGAAGGCAAAAATTATAGCCCAAGAATACCAGGGATGAAAAGTAGAAAAGTACATTATGATTAAGGACTATACTTCATGATTTCTCATAAATTTATAAGACATATATAAACAAATTAAGGAGATGAAATAATGCTAAGATGTAAGAAAAATATGGCCAGTTATTTAGGGTAGGAGAGACAATAAAAAGCAAACTTGACCCCCATCTGTTTCCTTTGGAAAGAAAGTATAGAACATTGAGCAAGTAGGTAAATGACCCAAACCTAAATTACTTTTTAGGATCAGTGATATCATGAAAGAAGAAGTAAAATACCTTTGGAGAGTCAGACATGACCTTGGGAGGAAGAGAGGTAAGAATGGTTAGAGGCAGGACTCTAAACATGATATCCTGTGGAGCTGGCTATCTCAGATCAAGAATTCAGGCTCTGTTCTGAGGACTTTGCCCAAAAAAGGAGCATGTGTAGGTCCTAAGTAAGGTAAGTTTGTGCAGTAGACTTCTGTGAAACAAGTGGAGGAAATGTTTAAGATTTCTGTAAGAATGTGAACCCATTAAGATTGTAATCCAATTTCATAAAATCAGAAGTATTATAGCATATCTAAGTTGGGTCCATGGGATGAATCTAGCTCAGATTAAGGCAAAAAATGCATGTGTATTGGGAAGGTAAAAACAATAATAAAACCACAAATGTTGGTCTGCTATTTATTATTACTATAAGCTTACAAATCTAAGCACTCTCAGTGGAAAAATACTCCTTCCTGAGGAAAAAAAAATCTTTTGTTGGTTTAAGATCTAAACAACTACAGCAGTTACTGTTGTGTTTTAACTATATGTATACTCATATATAAATAAGCTGATTTAAAAAGTTTTTCTTAAATGAACAATGCATTCCATCTGTAAGTTACCTTAGAGAACCGCCGGAAGTCTAGTTGCCCCCTGACACGTGTGACTTAGCCATATTTATTTGTTTCAAGCACGAATTTGGAATGATTCAGAACCATTGGAGCCCCCTTCTGCCATACTTGTACTTTCACATATTCCTGTGTTTAAATTGTAAGTTTTAAATAATAGTTGTAAATACAATGAAACAGAGCGTGAGTCATTTAATTTCTGTCATTTTATGTAACCACTTGGAGTTTTCATTTGGGTTTAAAATGTTTAAATTTGCAGAAGCTAAAGCTCAAAAACAGAAACTATAATGTTAACTATTCATGACTGTGACAAACCAACATAGGTATATGTTTTCTCTTTTTTTCCAAAAAGTATCTTGAGTAATTTGAGAACATTGAGAATGTAATCTACTTTCTTCCTTCTGAGTACTGTAGTGCTCATTCATTCATTTCTGGTATAATTATGTCTATTAAAGTCAAGAAAAACAATTTCAGTCTGCATTTTTTTAGGCCATGATTTTTTGTTTGTTTGTTTCATGTCACAGTTATTACTGAAAACAATTTTGTTGTGTAGAGGAAAAATGTTCTCTGTGTGTCCGTTATGCTAGGGATACCACTGGTTGAAAGCAGATTGATGTCTGTGAAAGCAGGACACATCTCTCATTCCTGCAAATGAAGCCTATAAGACCCTGAGTAAGAGAAATGTTGCCAGTTCTGTCCGTTCTTTGCTTGTTAGCTGACCTAATAGTGAAGAAAGAATTGTAGTGCTGGTCTGTTTTTGGGACCTTCCTCAATGCCTCATGAACTTCGTAATGATTTACGTATCTTAAGACATTTTGGTGAATCCTTTTAGTTTCCTGTATGACTTACAGGATTTCCTTCAGAGTGACTTTGTTCAAATGGATACAATGTACGTTAGCAGCACATTGCTTTTCATTCTTCAGAGTCAGTGAGTCAAGGACCATTTCCTAGGGTTGGGCCGTCAGTACAAATTTTTGAATTAGACGCTTGTTAGAAGCTAATAATATACGTGTTAATTTATCTGTACTTTCCATTGCTGGGTAGAAAGTGCTGAAGTACATTACAGAAATAAGTTTTCTTTAGTCAAGTAACCATTAACATAGGAACCAATAAATTTCTTATTTATCTTCCCTTCAGGACTTAAATTTCTAAGTAAAAGTATTTTATTGTGGAATAAAGGAGAGGAAAGCTAATAAAATGAACTTGCCATGTACAACTTCTTCAGGATACTGGAAAAACGTAGGAATATCATTGTCTGAGTGTAGCAAGTGTGATGGGAATAAAGAGGTTTAAAATAAGAAGTAGGGCTTCCAGAAATATGGGGAGAGCTGGGAAGGTTCTTCTGGTCACCATGCTGGTCCCCTCCTGTGGATGAGTGGGTTCTGTGGTAGGTGATTCAAATGTATAATGACAGCAGACTCATTCCAGCGTATGACAGGAGGTACTGCAGCTATCTCCACAACAGGAAAAGAGCAGCACGAGCAGGTCATCCGAATAATCTGACTGATACCCTCCTCCCTGGATACTATTTGGGTGGACCCTGCAAAGGTCTGACTGTGATTCTGCTTTTCCAAGCTTTCGTGGCTGATCAACACCTCTTCTTAGTGACACCATGTTTCCTTTATTATACAGTCTTTATTCAGATGACCATCGTGTTGATTCTGGGTTTTTACCTCCATTAAATCTGTGTGAATGTGGGCCATTTTGTATTGATTTTATAATTTTTACCCTCAGAGGGCAATCTTATAATTACTATTTTCTGGCAATTTATTATTAATACCAATTATAGAGACCATAGAGAAGTCCATCAATCAACTAAGGGTCTCATCAATCTTTTTTTAGTGCATTCACTTCTGAATTTATAGGAAAGTATGAAGAATTGGGAAGGATTCAGAGGAAAGCTACGAAGATGATTAATGAATTGGAGAATAACTCGTGGCAAGAGCAGAAGTACTGGGGGGCGGGGAGGGCATTGAAGGTGAATTTAATAATAGTATCCAAAAATTCTGGGTTGTTAAACACAAGAAACCAAATTATTTTGCAACATGAGGAATGTAAGCTAGACAGAAAGAAGAACTTCCTTACAGTGAGAAATGTAAATGATAAACGGGATACCAAAAAAGATTGGAAATTTGCTCTGCAGAGTTTGAAAAATGACTGTATTTTCACTTGTTTTAGACTATAGTCCTTTCAAAAGGCAGAAAAATCATCAATATAACATTTCAATTTTTTTTTCAGATTCAAGATTCATGGATCAACTTTCTCAGGAATAGAGTAATAGATCCTTACACAGTTAAGTGAACCAAGAACTTCAGGTGGTGATCCAAGCTAAATTACAAAGAAATTCCTTTTTGTGCACTGGTTTTAACTTCTTTTGTGCAAAAGAACTCTGAGAAACAGATATATCCGTAAACCACCACATACAGATATGTGTGCATGTACCACATTTTGCATACACTTTCTAGGGATTCATGGACTCCCCACAACATACATACAAGGAGCCCTTTAAAGTTAGAGGGAGCCCAGGTTGAAAGCCTCTTTCTAGAGGAAATTTATTTTTATCCCAGAAATAGTCAATCCCATTGTTATCTTTATAGAAAATTTGTTCTAGCATCTTCTCAGTATCATGTATTACCTTCACACCACAGGAAATGTATGACTTGCTACTGCTTTTCATTCTCATTTTCTTCTCTCCTGTTCTCCCTCCTAATTTTTCTCTTCTCCTGGCTGTCTCACACCCTTTCCTGTTTTTTTCCATTTTTCTTTCCTTTCTGTCAAGATCTACTAGTCGCACCCAGGACTTAAGGAACGACTTAAAAAGATGGCCTATGTAAGCCTGGCATCTGATGAAAATTAATGGACCTGTTAAACAAAGATCCCTTAAGTTAGTTTGCATTGCTTTGTCAAAGCCTTAACGTAGCTCTCACTGTGTAGTTACTCGTGGAGCAAGAGTTAGTTGTTGACACCGACTGTAGAACCTGGAAATGATGGTGGTTTTCCTGGGATGCTTCATTTAGAAAAAGCCGGGAGTCGCCTTTTTTGGTCGGGGTCTGAGGCACTTGGGAGGAAGCACATTTCTCAAACTTCTCCAAATGGTTGAAATCTATTTCTGTTAAGAAAGGATTCCATGGCAATCCAAAGGGAGATTAGGGTGCAACTCTCACTTTATCCTGAACTCCTTTTTATTTCTGCTGTTTCTTCCAAAGAATGAAATTGATTGTATGAGGAATAAACGTGCCTCCTCCTGTTGCTTTGCAGAATTTCCACTTCCTGCAGGCCTTTCTGTTTTGCTGGTTGCTCTTTGAGGAGCTGTTATGGAAGTCATTTCCCAGGGAATTGAGGACAACACATTCATTTAATACTTAATTAGAAATCTGCTCCTGGAACTCATCTTTCTCAATTTTGTAGCATTATAGTGTTTCCAGGGCAAAGACACCCTCACTATGATTCAGATTAAAGAAAATCTTGCCATAAAATAAACTCTCTGCAATTCCACGTATTTATATTTGAGATATATAAGAGAAAATAAGGGCAGTGGACATATTTGGAAGATTTTTCTCCTACTCCTAACTTAGAAACATCACCAAGTGATGCTGAAGATTTAAATTTTCACTTGATTTCTTGACCAAGTTTCTGTTTCAAACCATGAAAAACAAACAAAGAAAAAAAGCTGCTTTTCTTTTAAGCAAAATTTTGATTTACAGAGGAATTATTTTCTAAACATGTTCTCAATGTAACTTTAATCTAGGGGTGGCAAAGCTGTGGGGGTGGCATTTCTTAGTGGTAAAATTCTGCATATTGTGATGCTATACTACCTTTTTAAGGTGAACAGCAGCACATTTGGGGTTTGAGCTACCTCAGTTGTTAAGTATTTTCCATATCATGCCTGGTTATGGACAACATGAGTTCCATAACTGACTGTATTCCCCTTCTTGCTCTGGCAACCAGGGAGTTTAGAATTCACTGTATGGTTTCTCTTATTTCTACGCAGAAACTTGAGGCACACATTTCTGTAAACTACCTTTCTTGGGCTTTTCTCTTCTTCCACTTTGCTCTGATCTCCTTAGCTTTAGAAAACAAAGTCTGATTGTGTTACATGTATTTCCATAAGCTACCTCAGATCTGTTTGTACTAAGGCAAGCCATAATTGAAAACACAGATAATTTTCCTAATGATGCAATCTTGAAATTTGAAATTTAGGAAGAAATCAACAGCTTTGTAAAATGAGTAAGTTGTCAATAAATTCTGTCTGATTCAAAGTAAACTGGTTCAACCTAAAATTTCTGTATAGCTCCCCGCAATTAAACCTACAGCAATGACAAGTTCTTACACATAAATAAAAAATGTTTTCCCAAGTGCAGATTTATGTCACACCTATAAGTATGTTTGGAAGAATGTCACCTATAACTGATTATAAAGAATTTGCAACAAAATCACATGCTTTTCATTCAATCCTTAGGATTTTAGGTCTTAATGGTCTGTAAAATATGGAAGCCACAAATTGTATAGTAGATCTTAAATATTTCTACATGGATCATTGGTCACTGAAGATTTCTTTTTGGTAGCACTTAAGTCACCTCATTGCTATTTCTGGTAGAGCTCTCCAGTTTGTAGAGCCACTGCTATTTTTCTGAGAAGTCGGAACAACCCTATGAACAAACAATAGGAATGGTGGTGTAGATAGGGCAGCTACACAGCTATGGCTTGAAAGCTGTGGTATAGGATACACCGTAGTTTACAAATGAGTGTTTATTTAAAAGGAATAATTTGGGAGGAAAGAGGACTTTTACTGAATAAGGTATCTAGGCGTTCTTCCAAGCATGGCATTTTTTCTCTGATGTCTACACTTGGTTGGTTATTTATGTATTTTTCTTGTGCCTGAACAATTTTCAACTTTCATTTCCTCCTCTCTAATCTGTGAATTAAGGAAATGACTCTGGATGGTCATTTGACTTTTCCTTTGGCTGGTTTCATGGTATCCCAAGCAAAGGGTGACAAAGGGTGCCATGGTGAAGACGTGAAGGGAATTTCCCAGGAAGTTGAGATAAGCAAAGAAACTGAGTTCCTTGCGGTCCTCCCAGGCCCCTGGATATTATTAGGTTTTACTTCTTGCGACTACAGCACTTCAGGGATTTCTTGGATTATAGTTAAAGCAATTATAAGTTTGGAGACTGGTTAAACTTTAAAAATAAGCCTTCTGCTAAAAGATATAATCTTTTCCTGTTTCTGAAATCTTTTGGTAGAATCTTAGAAATACTTTTTCCCATTATCTTCTGTCTTTTCCTTTAAAGAATACATTAAATGAACTGAGTTCTGGAAAATATAAGGTGCCAAATAAGATCACAAAGAGAAGTAACCCAAGGCTCCATCCAGATAAGAAAAACAAATAACTATATCCTGTTCCCTTGACAGGATGGTGAGAGTGTACAGTAACTCTTGTTATATGGTGGTCATAGGCAGCAGAGTGTAGGGAAATAAAGCAATAGGACAGGTATCAGGGAACCCTGTTGGTGGTCTTTAAGAGTATGAGATGATGGTTGTGTCTGAGAGTTCTGACATTATATAGATTGAGCTTGGGTAGTTACTTCAATTATATCTCCATTTCCTAACTTGTAAACATGTCCTAATCGTTAAACAACATGAAAATGCTGTTTAAATATGATTAAATGAAATACTTTGTGAAAAGTACATGGCCAAGTGCCTGGGACATAATAATGCTCTATACAGGGTGACTATTATTGTTTGTAATTATTAAACCTACTTTTTTGAGAATGTAAAGTGTCCTTTTTAAGGAAAGCCTGGTCTTTTCACTGAGGAGGAAAACTATAATAGATTCAGTGTTGTGGGACATCAAGGAAGATGAAATTGGTTGTATGAAACCTAGCTGAAAATGTGTTTCCTGATGTCATGTATGCATTCAATAACTTTTGTGTACAACAGTGTCTTAGAGGATAATTTAAAAGTCTAAGGGTAAGGTGCTGAAGCCCTTCCTGTTCATAAATGTGCGTCTACAGAGGTGTTGCATCACATGCTCGTAGTGGGCTCCAGCAGCAGCTGGTATGCTTCAAGCTTGTCCTCTCAAATCACTTGACTTTCCAATGGCCATTAATAATCTGCCTAAAAATGAAGTAAATTCTTAAGAACACTTACTGCTCCTGCCAGTTTTTGCAATTTAACATGTGGCTAGCCCCCCTCCCCTTTTTTATTGGAGCATGGGAGTAATGGCAATGTTGGGCATCGTGTTTATATACATTTAACAAAAAGTATATAGTTGCTGCCTAAATTGAGTTAATAATCACTTAAAAAGTTTTTTACTGTGACTCCTTCAAGGCTAACTCACATTTATTTTGATCCCATGAAGAATCAAGCAGGGTTTTGAGTTAAGTGCGATCCTGTGGAAAATGAACTCTTCCAGGATTGTCAGTGGTCCTAGAAAAAGATGATATACTTTCCGGGCTGTTCTCTGGCCAAATATTTAGTGTAAAATTCCCAGTCTTGCCTTCTGTCATTGGAAAATAATTCTAGGTTTCAAAATGGAACTAAGATCAGATATTTCTGCCCGCGGAAATAGAGGTAGTGATTGCAGACACTAGCGAAAGGGGAAGGGGGTGGAAAGAGAAGGAAGGAATCCTCGTCCTTTTGATTTTTTTATCTTCTCAGCCTGAAAGTGAAAGGAGACTTGTTGGCTGTAACTTTTCAAAAAGCAAAGACTGATTTTTTCAGGGAGCTTAAGAGTCCAAGAAAGAAAGTGACAGAATGTAGTCTTAGAGCCTTCCAGAATAAGAAGCAAGCCACTGTTATTCAAACATAAACTGAAAGGAGCCTTACGTGGAACTTGCTCAAGAATAACTTCTAAAATTTTACTAGTAGGTTCCTTTTTTTACCTTCCTTGTTAATTTTAGTTTTATCCCTTGTCCTTTCTGCGCAGCACTGTATTCATTCAGGCAAATCCATTCATTCTCAGTTGTCGTTGCTCCCCGCTACCCAAGCCTCCAGTCCCTTTCCCCTCCCTCCTTTGCACTTTTCATCTCTTATTTTTACTCTGAAGTGGTGCTGCAGGAGAATTATATAGTAGCCTCTAAGCCTGTGTGACTCATCACTGTCCTCAATAATCGTCCGAGCTGTTCTGTATTATTCTTATCCCCGCTTACCCAAGAACATGTTACGTCCAAAGGTAACCTAAAGTCACTGGTAACATTTGCTAATGTCCCCAGTTTGACCCCAGTCACTCTTCTATCAAGCAAGAGTATTTATTTCAAAATTAATAGCTAACACATGACGCAATTTACAATTGGAAAATTTCAAAAACACAGGAGAGAGAGGCTGCTGTGTGAACACTGACAGACAGGCTGGGGACTGGGGAATGTGTAACGGAGAGTGAACCTGACCGTTGAGTCTTATAATTATGTAACATTAAAATGTCTTTGATCCTTCTTTCCTGTAGCCTTGTTTCATCAGTGTTTGACCAGGTGCCAGTAGGAGATGGAGGCATGCCATGGTAGCTTCCCAATCGTAGCTGCTTCCCCTTCTACCCCTGCCAGTGTAGACATAACATCCCCCTCACTCCGTGTGGAACTTCTAGCAAGGACAAGAGGAGCTTCTCACGACCATTTTTGGGCCCGGGCCCATTGGCTGACCTAGCTGTTAGTGTGCAAACCTCATCCCATGCAACCACATGCATCGATTCACTGCATGGATGGACTTCTGCTCCTTAACAGCCTCTGCATACCTGCCTGCTTCTATCTCAGTGCATATTAAGATGCGGCAGACTAAGTTATTATTAGGAGCATTTTCAGATTTACTTGCTACACCACTGCTCCTTTCCTTTCTGTGTTTTAGTTTTGTATTTTTACAATGCCATGTAGAAGAGAAGGATTATTTATAAGCTGATGAAATGAAATCATTATGTTTAAGATTGCTCCTCTCACCCTCCACCCTGCAAGAGTCAGAATTTGGCTATTATTATGTTTGGACTAAAAATAGCAGCATGCAGCAGTTACAACCGCATGAAACTTAGTGGTTCATTGTCTTCCATGGATTTGGAGGTTACTACGTCTTGAGTCTTAGAGCAAACTTACTCTGATTTAATTATCACGATACAGGATCAACTCTGCTTCAAAATGACCATGCCAAGTGCATACCCGCACCAGTCCTAGCCCAGTGGGAGGTGGGAGGGAGAGAACAGTTAGAAGGCAGAAGGAAAGAGATCCCATTGCGAAATGAACACTTGGCTGCTATGAAAAAAGTTACTTTAAAATCTTTTCCTGACCCACTTTCTCTGCTTCTGGAACTCCAGTTATGTTTTGACTGTTTGATACTATCTCATAGTTATGGATATTCTGTTGATTTAAAAACTCTTTTTATTTTAGTTTGTGTAATTTTTATCCATCTGTTCTCAAGTTCATTCATCCCCTTCCCTTTTGCTAATATCTGCTGTTAAGTCTATCCAATAAATTCTAAATTCTGATACTGCATTTTCAAGTTTTAGAATATCCATTCGGATGTTTTGTTGTGTTTTCATTTTTCATAGAAAATCAAGAGAAAGTTTCATTTCTTCACACACAATATGCATTTTCTTATAAGTTCTTTAACAAATGTATATTGTTTGAAAGATCCTGTCAACTAATTACTACACTTTCCTGTTTCCTCACATTTTTCACATATATGCATATACTTATTATATCTACATATTCAAATATATATATGTGTGTATATATATATATATACACATACACACACACACATATATATAGTGTGTGTGTGTGTGTGTGTGTGTGTGTGTGCGCGCGTGTGTGTACACGCACATGCATGCATGTGTATTGGGGTTCCAAAAAATGTATACACATTTTGAGAGATGTTATCTATGTATCACATAAATACTGATGGTAGGTAGCCATTTTGAGCACCTCATCTTTTGTTATCAGTATATATTGAGTATTACAATTTTAATAGTTTTTTCCTTTCTTAAAATGTGTATACATTTTTTGGCACCATATATATGTGTGTGTGTGTGTGTGTGTGTGTGTGTGTGTGTATAAATGAATATGTAGTGAGAGGGAAGAGTAGAGAGAGAATGAGAATTTCAAATACTGTGAATGAAAGAACATTAGAACCTTTCTGATATTGTTGCCATTTGAGCTGGGAGGGGTGGACTGCAGTTTCAGATACATTGTGTTCACTTTTGGGTGGCCTCAGAATCTAATCACCTTAAAAATACCCAGGACCATGTGGTTGCCCAGTGTGCACTAGCTCCTCCCAGACTGCTGCTTTGACAGTGAAGGGAAGGCTGGGCAAACAGACTTGGTGGACTGAGTGCTTCCAGACTCTGGATTCAGCCCCGTTATCCAAGGAAGGCCTGATTGTTTCCCCTCATCCCCACAAAGTCTCCAAATTTCTAGTAGCTCATCTGGGCCCTGGATCCAAGAATGGAAGCTGCTGTCATTCTCTGCTCACCTCTCATGGGCTCATTTCTCTCTGGAATATAGTTTATCAAGGTTTCCTTGCTGCCACTGTTCACTAGCCCTGTAAAAGTGTGGTTTTTATTTATATCTGAGTGTTCTCTTGTAGTTACTATTAGAGCAGTGGTCTTTTGCATCCTTCTACATGCTAACTGAAAGTGGAAATCTAATGTATTTTTAATTCAACATTTATATTCCCTGGCAAAGGACACAGGACATTAAGAAATATTCATAAAGTCCCAGAGCATTTCCATGGCAAAGACATCTTGTTACAAAGTAGAAAAAATATGGATAATGATTTTTTTCTGACAAGTTATTATTTATATTTTCCAAATGAGATGACAAAGAGAAATGTAAAGAATGAGGATGAATAAGCATGGGATCCTTAGGATTCTACATCACAAAATCAGAGAATATAAAGAAACTACACTATTAGAAGCACAGTATTTCAGAACTAGAAGAAAACTGTAGGTGGTCTAACATCCAAACTTTTTACTTTCTAGGTATAGATACAAGTATGTATTTGAGATTTACTTGATAGACTGGATGTTACCTTTGCCTTTTCCAATGTCCTGGAAAGCCTGTGAGTAAACATCAGCACTTTTTCATCAGACTTACAATGAAAGTCAGTCCTTCCTTTTTTATTCCTCATAATTAAAAAAAAAATCCCAGGAAATATTTATCTTTTACTGAGTTCTAAATTCAAAATTCTTTTTTTAAAAACATCAAACTTAGTCCTCAGAACCCAGGGCAAAAATGCTATCATCTTTGCATAATGGAAAATAAGTTGTGGTAAGTGGTATTGTAATCTTTTCACAAAAAGATAATACCACAGCTTAGTTTATCTGAGGCAAGATAGGTATAAAGGACCAAGGATGTTTTTGGAAGGCATATGAATTCTTCCAGATATGTAGGATGTCATGGAGAAAAAATATGTTAATTAAGAATAGACCTCAAACCCTTTAATACTGACTCATAAGCCCTGTGACTAAAAATTCATGCTTTGAGCATATAAAAACTAAAATTAGAACTATTCTACTTTTCATATTTTGACATGGTAGTTGAACTATTTTCCCATGATCTAAAGAATGATGTATCCAATGATCATAATTAAAATTTGGACCACTGCTTGTTTAGTTTTAAGTTTCAGCAGGGGTTTGTAACCTTACTTTCTTATATAGTGTTTCTCAAAAGTTCTAGGGAAAGGTGCTTGAGAGTCACCTTCATGCACTAACAGGAGATCAATAGTTATTTCCTAAGGGAATTTCATGGTTCCAAACAGTTTAAATAATTCAACCAGAAATGGCCAAGTAAGGAAAGAAAAATAGTGTTCTAGTAATAAACACCCTGTTGAGTAAGCTCAAGATACTAGAGAAAACAGAACATTTGGAAGGTGTGCAACTCTTTAGGAAGGAAAAGAGTGAAGTTTTGTTGATATAAGAGCATGGTCTGTGATTGGTTACATCAACTGGCATACAGAAAATCATGCTATTCTTTCAGAACATAATCTGTTTATTGAATATGACCAATGCCTTCTTTGGAACTTAGGGAAAAACCATAAACTAAACATGTGCTAATATCTTTTTTATTCTGTCACAGGGAAAGATGATTTCATTTTTGGAAGAGCTTTTAAAAATAGAGCTTAAACTGCTAGCTTTAGAGTAGCTCCCAATACAGATGCTTTGGCAAGAAGATTTAGAGATAATTGTGATTGCTACCTCCCATCATCTATTTCCAAGATTCTTAAGGATCCTTTGTGATTTGCTAACGAAATGCATTAAATGTAAAAAATTTTTTGCAGACTAGGTTCTCTTAACTGATTTTTCTTTTGGTTTCTTTTCTTTTCTTTTGTTTTATTCATTTATTATTATTATTATTTTAACTTTAAGAAGATACTGTCTTAACTTCTCTTCTAGTAGTGAGTATTCCAGAGGGGACTGTCATAAGGCAGAAATGAAAAATAGGAAGATTTATGATTGTGAGGTTTATACTTTAGTGATTTGAGGTACAGAGGGAGAAAGAGAAATAGTCCTTGCTTTTTTCTACTTCTTTGCACCAGTGCCCTCACTGACCAAATTCAGCCAGAAATCAGATAGTACAGAGGCCCTTGATATATAACCTACAAAGGTCAATACCTCACCCTCACCTCCCTGGAACAGAACAGAGTAAGAGAAGGTCAAGGAATGACTAAGAGAAACTAGGCCCAGGATCAGCTCACAGTCCAAATCATAAGGGGACCCATCATCAAGTAACAATATGGCAATTGTAGTAACATTGTGAAACATTGTTCAGCTGGCATAAAGCAAACACTCTTGTTATCCAATGACTTAATTCTAATATTATGGGGGATCTATTTAAAAATGGGAAAATTTAGATTTCTGATCAAGATGGCGGAGTAGGTAAATGCTGTGCTTACCTCCTCTCATGACCACATCATATTGCAATTAAACTACAGAACAACCACCATTGGCAATTGCCTGAAGTCTAGCTGAACTGAAGCCCTACAACTACAAGTAAGAGTATACAGAAGAAGCCACATCAAGATTGGTAGGAGGAGAGAAATACTAAAGGGTCTGGTACCACACCTGCATGTGTCAATTCAAAATCAGAAAGGATATCTTGGCTGTGGAGATCCTCCTGAAAGAGTGAGGGGTCCCAGCCTCACACTAGGCTTCCCAGCCCAGGGTTCCAGTGACAGATAAGACCCCATAAATTTCTGACACTGAAAACCAGTGGAGATTGAAACAGAGGGTAGCTGGAGTCCCAGGCATTTCTTTTAGAGGGCCCCATGCACAGAATTACTCACTGGCAGACTCATTTCCTCTGAGCTACAGCACTAGCCTAGCAGCTTAAAAGGTACCAGGAACATATGGGGAAGAACTTAATTGTCTGGCTTCTGGAGAGGACTAGAGAGGCTGCTTTTTACCTAGATGAAGGACCTGATGGCAGCCATTGTTTCTTTGTTGAGCTCTCCTTCATTCTGGCATGCAGACATAGGTGGCTGCCCATATCCGACTCTCCATTAACCTGGCTAACACTACTCCACCACCACCACCACAGCCTGATGATTACCTGAGACCCTACTCGACCCAACTTGCAGCCCATCCAAGCCACTTTCAGTGGTTTTTCCATACAAACAGCCTGTGATGCTGCAGACTTTCCTAGAATCTCTCAAAGGTTCACAAACTCTAAACTAGTAGCATCTAGCTTTTCCATGCCCCTTACCTCTTACTAAGCAGCCCTGAGCCTAGCACTAGCAGCAGCCAGCCTCATTTTGCAGCTTAGCCTGTACTAGAAACTTCTAAGCCCAGCACAAGTTGTAACTATATGTAGATCACTTGGTAGCTCATACAAAGTTACCTCAGGCAGAACACAGGCAGTGGCTGACCTTGACCTACAACAGAGCCCCTCCCAAAAGGTCCCAGAACCAATATATTTGGTGGCCAGCTTCATACCACACCAGAGCACTACCTAACCACCTTTGCAAGTCACACACAAAGGGCAGACTAAGTAGGTACTAGAGCCCTGCTAAAGCAAATCCTGCTCTATAGAAACAGCTCCTGCACAACACCTCCTCTACTGTAGACATGGCCAGTCTTCACAATCAATCAGCCCCAAGGTCAGTCCCTCCCACTGATGTGCAAACAGCAACCAAGACTCAAGTACAATAAGAGATCACATACAATTCATACAAGGAACAAAATTGGAGCATCCAACTCAGGTGACCAGGGAGACTGTACTAGTGGGCCCCACAGGATATTTACTACATAAAGCGACCCTGCAAAGATGGGTTGACGTAATAGCATTACCTAATGCATAGAAACAAACACAGAGAGGCAGCCAAAATGGTGAGACAAAGAAACAACAGAACAAAACTCCAGAAAAAGAACTAAAAAGAAATTGAGAAAAGCTATCTACCAGACTCAAGAGTTTAAAACACTGGTTATGAGAATGCTCAGTGATCTCAGGGAGAATTTCAACAAAGAGACAGGAAACATAAAGATGGAGATAGGAAACATAAAAAAGAACCAGTTGGACATAAGCTACAATAACTGAAATAAAGAATACATTAGAGGAAATCAATAGTATATTAGGTAAAGCAGAGTATCAAATCAGTGATTTACAAGTTAAGGTAACAGAAAACACCCAATCAGAAAAAAAAGGGAATCCAAAAAAATGAGGATAGTTAGGCATCTTGGACAACAAAAAGTATACCAGCATTTGCATCATTGGGATACTAAAAGGAGAAGACAGCAAGGAATTGAAAACAAATTTGAAGAAATGATGACAGAAAACTTCCCTAACCTGGTAGAGGAAAGAAACATACAAGCCCAGAAAATGCAGAGTCCGAAACACAATGAACCCAATCAGGCCCACACAAAGACACATCATAATGAAAACGCCAAAATTTAAAGACAAAAAAAAATCTTAAAAACAGCAAGAGAAAAGCAGTTAATTATCTACAAAGGAGCTCCCATAAGACTGTCAGCTAATGTTTCAACAGAAAATTTGTAGACCAGAAAGGATTGGCACAAAATAGTCAAAATGATGAAAAGCAAGGCATTACAACCAAGATGACTCTACCCAGTCAAGCTATTATTTAGAATTTAAGGACAGATAAAGAGCTTTCCAGACAAGAAAAAGTTAAAGGAGTTCATCACCACCAGACCAGTATTACAAGGAATGTTGAAAGAACTTCTTGAAGGTGAAAGTAGAAGAAGAAGGAGGAGGAGGAGGAAAAGGAAGAGGAGGAGGAGGGGGAAGAGGAGGGAAAGAAGGAGGAGAAGGGGAGAACGGGGAGGGGAGGAGGAGGAGAAGAGGATGAGGAAGAGGAGAAAGAAAAATATTAAAAATATGAATAATAAAATGGCAATGAATACGTATCTATCAACATTTCCTTTAAAGGTAAATGGCTTAAATGCTCCAATCAAAAGATACAAGATGGCTGAATGGATAAGAAAATAAGACCCTTACATATGCTGCCTACAAGAGACTCACTTTATTTATTTTTGTTGTTAAATAAGAGACTCACTTTAGATCATGGGTGTCCAACCTTCTGGCTTCCCTGGGCCACATTGGAAGAAGAAGAGTTGTCTCAGGCCATACATAAAATACACTAACACTAAGGATAGCTAATGAGCTAAAAAACAGGTCCTTGTATAATTTTCATAATATTTTAAGAAAGTTTGCATATTTGTGTTGGGCTGCATTCAAAGCTGTCCTGGGCCACATGCAGCCCATGGGCTGCAGGTAGGACAAGGTTA
This sequence comes from Lyroderma lyra, assembly GCA_004026885.1. Classification (NCBI taxonomy): domain Eukaryota; kingdom Metazoa; phylum Chordata; class Mammalia; order Chiroptera; family Megadermatidae; genus Lyroderma; species Lyroderma lyra. Next base: position 18,711 of record PVJL010006369.1, on the reverse strand, counting down.
CTTTAGATTGAAAGAGGCACAGACCAAAAGTAAAGGGATGGAAAAAGATATTTCATTAAAATGGAAATGAAAAAAACTGGGATAGTAATATTAATACTTATACCAGACAAAAAAGACTTTAAAACAAAGGTTATAACAAGAGACAGAGAAGGATTTAGTAATCTCACTTCTGGGTATTTATTCAAAGAGACCCAAAGCACCACTTTGAAGGGACATGTATATTTGTAAGTTTATTGCAGCATTATTTACAAGAGCCAAGACATGGAGGCAACCTGGATGTCCATCAATGGATGAATAGATAAAGAAGAGGTGACTGTGAGTGTGTGTGTGTGTGTGTGTGTGTGTGTGTGTGTGTGTATATATATGAATATTACATGGCCATAAAAAAGAATGAAATCTTTCCATCTGCAAAAACATGGATAGAGTCTCCATCAACATGGCTAAAACCATTAGAGGGTGCTGTGCTGTGTGGAGTAAGTCTGACAGAGAAAGACAAATGCCATATGATTTCACTTATATGTGGAATCCAAAGAAGAAAAACAAACAAACAAAATTAGAAACAGAGACCATTTTGATGGCTGCCAGATGGGAGAGGGGTTGGGCATGAGTGACTAAAGGAAAGGGACTAAGAAATACAAATTGGTAGTTACAAAATAGTCATGGGGATGTAGGGTATAACATAAGGAATATAGTGAATAATATTTTAATAACTATATATGATGTCAGATGGGTACTAGATTTGTCAGAGTGATCAGTTTGTAAGTTATGTAAATCAATATGTTGTACACCTGAAACTAATATAATATTGTATGTCAACTGTAATTGAAAAATAAATTATTAAAAAAAGGAAAAATAAATAAAAGGAGAAGATTTATTTGTAAATAAGGATTTTCCTTGACGTTGGGCCAGCAGGATTTAAGAAAGGTACTTAGAAGTTAGTAGTCATTATTTGTTTTATAATATTTAGATCTTTATAAATTATATACCACTTGCAGTAATAACTTGAGAATATTGCTAGGTAAGGTAATAATTTATGGCCTCAGATGAAAACTTGATTAATATTCCATGGGATTAAAAAATAACAAAATGTTTCTAATCACCTATTCATCCTCAATTATAAGGATGTTAGAGGAAGAAAAAAAGGAATATATCAAATATGTTTTTAATTTACAGTGTTTTTTTCATTCAACCCAGGAACTAAGATGAAATTTCTCCATTGGCATAGGTGTTTTTGTTCTACTTCTAGCACATTTTTAATAGCCACATTGATAAAATGCGTGTGTGTGTGTGTGTGTGTGTGTGTGTGTGTATGTTTGCATATGCTCTTTCAAGTTACCTTAAATTGAAAGGTTATCCTAAATGTCCACTTTCAGGTAAAGGCCAGCTCCTAATTCTCCAAGTTCCATTTAAGGGCTCTGGTCAATCTTTACTTTCTCCAGAGCACGGCCACTCAAAGAAAGCTTTTCCTGACCTTTTACTGACTCTCTTTAAAATTATTCACCTGAGAATCGTATGATGCTAAGTATATTGCCTTACATAGCTGTCTTCCATAATTTTTAAACTCCTGAACTGTATTGTATTAGGAGTGCAAACATTTATTCTTTAAGAAGGTCTTATGCTCACTTAACACCATATCTTTTATATTTTCCCCACCCTCCTTTCTAGCATCTGCCACAGAGTTAACCCTTATTAATCAAGGTAAATACCTGACCATGCTAATTTTCTGGATTTCTAGCTAGAACCCTCTTTCATATTAGAATTTCTAGGCTCCAAAACTAGAAAGGCTGTATTCTCTCTAATGAAATATATTAATGTAATGATCTTTTAAAAAATAATAAAGCAATCCATGGTAAGTAAACAACATATTTTCAAGGTTACTTGCTGGAGTTGGAGTAGTAATTCCCCTAAGAAATGCCTTAACAACCTGAAATAACTTATTAATTCCTTAGTAGATGGGTCATCCACTGTTATTCTCACAGTACCCTTAGCAGAAATTGTCTTTGGAATTTTCCCTGTTGGCCTCTAGAAGTGGTGACTACAGGACAATCTATATCCTATTAAAAGAGTTGATTGAATATCTATAAAGTGTCCTCCTTAACATCAGAAGTTTAACTTCATACCTGCTAGTTTGGTTTAGTTTAGGGTAGGTTAGTTTAGTTTATCAGTTTATTGTATTAGGGTTCTCCAGAGAAACAGAACCAGTAGCGGGTGTGTGTGTTTGTGTGTGTGTGTGTGAGAGAGAGAGAGAGAGAGAGAGATTCTAAGGAATTGAGTCATAATTGTAGAGACTGGCAAGTCCAGGATCTGCAGGCTAGGCTGGCAGGCTGTAGACCCAAAGAAGAACCAGTCCTGCAGTTCAAATCTGCCACCTGCTGCAGAGTTCCCTCTTGCTTAGGGAAGGTCAGTCTTTCATTTTGAGCTCGAGCCTTCAACTTATTGGATGAGGCTCACCTATCATTGAAGACAATCTGCTGTGTTCAAAGTCTACCAAATTAAATGTAAATTTCATTCAAATCACCCTCTCAGAAACATCCAGAATATTGTTTCACCAAATAGCTAGGCACTATGGCCCTGCCAAGTTGATACAAAGAAGTTGCCATTACATTTTGTTTTGTTTTGTTTGATTTTATTTTGAACATAGGTGCCCCAACACTCTCTTTTGTCAATGTGAATTCATCTGCTAAAGGGCAGGGATCTTCTGCAAATTAACTAATGACTGTATTCATGGGACCCAGCTCCATGGAAGAATGAATGGCTGCATATTACTAGCAGCCATCTTTTTTTTTTTAATTCATTTTTATTGTTAGACTTATTGGGGTGACATCTGTTAGCAAGGATTACATAGGTTTCAGGCATACAATTCTACAGTGCATTGTAAACTTGTTGTATAATAAGTTCACCACCCAGTGTGACTTCTCTTTCCATCACCTTATATTTAGCTTCCCCCCCTCCTCTCCCACCCCCTCCCCTTTCTCCCCACCCTAACCCACTCATCCCCAAATAAACATTAAAGTATTGATTGTGTCCGTGGGTTGTTTGTTCATTTCTTTTTTTCTTTGCTTTCAGTTTTATATTCCGCATATGAGTGAAGTCATACAGTTCTTTGCTTTTTCTGTCTGGCTTATTTCACTAAGCATGATGATCTCCATTTCCATCCATTTTGTCGCAAATGGCAATATTTCATCTTTTCTTATAGCTGAGTAATATTCCATTGTGTATATGTACCATAGCTTCTTTATCCAGTCATCTGTCGCAGGGCACTTTGGTTGTTTCCATGTTTTGGCCACTGTGAACAGCGCTGTGATGAACATTGGGGTACATAAGTCTTTGCGGACAAAGGTTTTCAAGTTCTTTGGGTAGATCCCCAGAAGGGGGATTGCTGGGTCATATGGTAGCTCCATTCCCAATTTTCTGAGGAACCTCCACACTGCCTTCCACAGTGGTTGTACCAGTTTGCACTCCCACCAGCAGTGTTTTTCTCCCACTTCCAGTGGCATTTTAGGCAGTGCCTGACTTGACAGTAGCCTCTGATGCTTTTTGTTTGTTTGTTTTATTACCCACCACCACACACACCTGATGCCTCACTTGAAGTAAGGCCACAGGGACATAGACTGAAAATGGATTATCCTAAATATGCAATATATAAATAAACTGATTTCTCATCATAACATTGGCCAAATAATATTACCCTATTTACACAGGTATAAGAGGTAGGGACTGTGTTTGTTACTTGATAAAGGGGCCACTATTATCTAACTACAATTAAGCATATGACACCTTTCTTTTACTTTTTATTGTTAAACTTATTGGGGTGACATTGGTCAGCAAAATTGCATAGGTTCCAGATGTATAACTCTACAATACATAGTCTATATGTTGTGTTATGTACTCATCAACCAGAGTCAGTTCTCTTTCCATCACCATATATTTGAGACCTTCTTCTTGCACCTCTCCCTTGTCACTTACCCTTTACACACACACTCCTTCCTCTCTATTCTTTTTTACCAAACTTCTCTCTATGTTAGTATTTTCCCCCAAGTGTGGAAGAAAAATAATATGAATTATAGGATTCAAGCAGCTTTTCATAAAGCTCTCTTGTCTATCAGTTGTTTTCTCTGCCTCTTCCATTTTTCTTCTTCCCTAGGTATAACTCACTACACTGTTCACACTCTGGTTTCAGCATCATTCAGACCTGTGGTAGTCATGACACCTGTGTAACTATGAAAATAAACACTGGGGTTGATGCCCAGAACTAAATAAAACAGGGCCATCAACCTACAAGTAATTAACATGTCTTGTCCCTACTGCTTTATTCCTTTTTTGGCTAGTTTTTCTCAGATTAGTGTTTAAAGATAGAGTCTCAGTTGATGTTTTTTGCGTGTCATCCTTGCATGAGGGCCGTGCTAATTTCTATATCATTCCAATTTTAGTGTATGTGCTGTCGAAGCAACCACAGTCGATTATGTTCTTGAACAGGGAATGAAATGCTTTCAAAGAAAAGATTCATAATTGATGGATACTTGTTGAGTCTAATGATTTCAGAAAAAATGTTTATATTGCACTCTGTTAGGTATTTTCTTCCCTGTGACAATAGTGTAACATGTAAGAAACTCAGACAGAAAGAAGCCTGTAAATGCATATTTTTATGTGGGCTCATTTACCTGGTTTTCTTGACTGGATAAATGAGGTAGGGACCTGCCCAGTTCTGATTTTTATCCAAAATAGTTGGGTTTTTTTGTTTTTGTTTTTGTTTTTTTTACCATTTTAGTGTTGCAGATCTCTGTGGACCTCTTACCTAGGAAAATTCACATACAGACATGAAATTTTGCATATATCTTTAGCCTTGATTTAAAGATCCTTTGCATTTCTGTCCATGGAACTCCAATTAAGAAATCTTGACCTATGGCAAGAAATTTTGCTTACCTCAGACTTTATAAAGGATAATTGAGAATGGCTGCACTTACTCATATTATGAAAAGCACTGTATATTTTATTAAATTATTAACATGAGCATCAAATGAATGGCAGTGGTGTTTGCCACAAACTTTTCATTTCTCTCTGACAAAGGCCTGGGGAATCTAGGGAACAGTGTCTGCCTTGGGGTGGCCTACATGCCGTGGTTCCTGGAACTGTAACAGAATATGCATATTCATATTCAGAACCTAACTTTCACTCTTATGCCCTTATACCAATTTTCTTTTTAACTACAGCACTGATTCTCAACCTTCCTAATGCCACGACCCTTTAATACAGTTCCTCATGGTGTGGTGACCCCCATAAAGTGATTTTCGTTGCTACTTCATAACTGTAATGTTGCTGCTGTTATGAATTGTAATGTAAGTATCTGATACGTGTTTTCCAATGGTCTTAGGGGACCCCTGTGAAAGGGTCATTCGACCCCCAAAGGGGTCATGACCCACAGGTTGAGAACCGCTGAACTACAGACTTTCTCTATTGTATTAGCAAGGAATTCTTTCTCTTTAAAAATATGCCTGCTACCAATATGTTCCCAAAAGACAATTTTCTCTGTTTGTAGAAAGCTGCAGTTTATGACCTACCTCTGAATTGTGTATATTCCATCATTCTTTGTTCTATATTCCTTGCTGTCCTTAGGGTTGGAAGAGGTTTTGAAATACCTTTTGGTTGAAAGAATATGTTTTTACTTTGAGTTTGAAGTAAAAGCAGATTCCTCACCTCAAGTAGGGTAGAAACATGGAAGCGATGGCCCCTCCTCTCCCTCTTCCCCATCACTGGCTGACCATCTAAGGGTGGGTCCCCTGTAACCTCATCACGTTCAGTGGGCTGTGGCAGATTGAGCAGGGTATGTAAGCAAAAAATAAGCTTAGTTTACTATTTAATTGTTACCCAGTCTTATCTCACATCTTCTAATCCAGACACTTTAAAAAATTTGCTTCCAGCTAAAGTTTTTAAAGCAAAAGTTTTATGTTGTGAAACAATTAGAATACTGTATCCAAGCAAATAATTCAAGATGCAAAAATTATTTCTAAGTGCTGTGAGTTTAAAGGCAGTTGATATATTCATTCTTCATTTATTGTGTGTTACAGATGTAAAGTAAATATGAGGTAAGTTTTCTGCATTGTCAGAAGTTACTGAATAACATAAATAAAGATTTCAGACACAAGGACAACCGTTAGCTTTGGATTAAACATTTATAACAGGATTCATGGAATCCAATATTAGTTTTAAGCTTCTAATGACTGCACTATTAATTCTCAGGAGCTAGTATAAACACATCACAAATCGAGTGTTTATCTATGGGTTCTCTATTCTGTTTCATTCATCTTATCTTAATTACTACAGATCAATAATAAGTATTGGTAGGCTAAGTTTTGCCTTTTATTCTTTTTGAGGGAGGGATATTGGGCAGTAATTCTAAATAGTTCTTTAGAATCTATTTAGAATCTATTCAAGTTCCACTAAAACTCTTGTTAGGTTTGTTTTTTGTTTTGGTTTGGTTTTTTGTTTGTTTTGTTTTTGTAAATGAATTAAAAACATTGTGAATGAAATTAATTCAGATCTATGGAAAGACATCCCATGTTCATTGATTGGAAAACTAAATATTGTTAAGATGTAACATTCTCCAAATGGATCTACCGATTCAACACAATTTCTATCAGAATTACAGCTGCCTTCTTTGTGGAAATGCACACACTGATCTTAAAATTCATACAGAAACTCAAGCAAACCTCCACCCCACAAAACTTCAGGAAAGAGGAACAAATTTAGAGGACTCATACTTCCTGATTTCAAAACTTAATGTAAAGTTGTAGCATTCAAGATGATATGGTACTAGCGTGAGGATAGACATGTAAATTAGTGGAATATAATTGGGAATTCAAAAATAAACCCATGAATCTATGGTCAATTAATTTTTTAACATGGCTTCCAAGACCACTAAATAGGGGAGGATTAGTGTTTTGAGCAAATGGTGCTAGGACTAGTAGATAGCCACATTAAAAAAATAGAATTGGATCCTACATCACACCATATATAAAATTTAACTTTAAATGGATCAAAATACATAAATGTAAGAGCCAAAATTATGAATTTCCTCAATTGCATAAGCCAATTCCTTAAATTTTTTAAAAATAAATCTCTTCCTTTACCTAGATAGAAGATAAATAGATAGATGATAGATAGATAGATAGATGTCCTCTTGGTCTGTTTATCTGAAGAATTCTATCTAATATAAACAGAAACCATCAAAGTTATCTAAGGCTTTATAAGGACATGCATGTACAGCTATGACATCGCATTTCCTTACTTTCATTATGCAAAGTATCTACTGCGCTATTGGTGTCTGTAGTCTGGACTTCGTACCTGGTGACAAGGATCAGAATACACTGCTGCAGAAACTTTAAAAAAAAAGTGCCAATTTTATAGTTGTTGAGAAAGGAAAAGTTAATTTAAATTCTGTCTTCAGTGCTAGCAATACTTGGTAAAACTGGCATATATATACCCAGAGAAATTACCAGTCTACACATGCACAATATATTTGGAAAGTAATTTAGCAATAAACATCAAGATATTTAAAAATGTTTTTATTAATATCTTTCAACTCAATATTCCTAGGTATTTTATCTTAAAAATTTATCTACAAAATTAGAAAAATGCTGTATATATGAGGGCTATCTGCCAAGTTTCCAGCCATGTAATATAAAAAACAGAGGCATTTATGGCTTGATTGTTTTCCATGCAACCCTCATCTTACATACATGTATATATAAAATATAGATATATGTAGTGATCTATAATTAGTAGATCTGTATTTAGTTATATTATGATATATAGTTAGTTATGGACTGAATTATCTCGTCCTCCAAATTCATGTTGAAATCCTAACCCCCTATGAATGTAACCATATTTATAGATCAGGTCTTTAAGGAGCTCATTAAGTTAAAAGGAGATCTTTCAGGGTGGGCCCTAATCCAATATAACATGTGTCCTTACAAGAAGAGGAAATTTGGACACAGATGTGCACACACACAGAAAAGACCACTTGAAGACAGAGGGAAAAGATGTTCATCCACAAGTTTAAGGAGAGAGGCCTCATAAGAAATCAACCCTGCATACAACTTGGTCTTGGATGTCTAGTCTCCAGAACTGTGAGAACATAAAATCTCTGTTGTTCAAGCTACCCAGTCTGAATGATTTACTTTGTTATGGCAGCCTTAGCAAACTAGTACATGTATGTATACATGTGTCTATACAGATTAACTACAACACTTAAAAAATCTAAATAAGCAATAATAGAAAAATACTTAAATTTAAATTGATGTATCAATATGTTGGACTATAATAGTCATTAAAATGAAAATTATGATGATTTTATTGAAAAGATTACTACAGTAGGATGTAGGTAAATAATGGAATACTATTCAACAATCAAAAGAAATAAACTGCATATATTCGCATGCAGAATTCTCAAAACGTAATGCTGAGTGATTTAAAAAAACAATACCTAACTGAATATATTATTCATGGATGAATATGCACATAAATAAAAGAAGATATCATGTATTGGAAAAAAACACCTTATATGTATGAGCATGGGTGTCTTAAGTGGAGTAAGGGAATGAGATCTGAAAGGAAGGGAATGAACCGAAAAGTAAATTTCACACAGAGGGGCCAATGAAGATAATGTGCCCAGAGGCAGAGGCAGAGGCAGCCAGGAGTACGATTGATTGTATCAGTCCAAACCTGTGCATCTCAAGTGCAACTAGAAACAAATGGATGGGGAATGAAAGACCAGAACACATTCACTCTGTAGTCACACTCCTGTGGAAGTGTCTATATGTACGAACAATGAATTGAGTAACAGAAACATATGAAGGCTGTCCAGAAAAAAAAGACAGCCATAAATACCTCTGTTTTTCATATTACATAGCTGGGTACTTTCCGGACAGCCCTTGTACATAAGTGAAATGAAGGTGCATTTTTGTTCTTGAACTTTGTTCTTTATATTTATTTTGATGAGAGTTCATTTATCTTTTGTCCTGTAAATCAAATTTCTGAGGGAAAATAAAAGAATAAAAGACTACATTTAGTTTAAGATCTTTAATGTTGTACTTGTTCTTTCAAGAGGAAAAAAATCCTGTTTCTATCTTCAACAAAATAGAAAATGATATAATTAACAAGAAATTCAAGCAAAAACTCCCTTACTACCTGGATTATGTAAGCAGTTGAAACAATAAGTGAGTTTGCCACTAGAAATCTGGCTTCAGTTGCATGTTGTCTTTTTCATTCTTGTTCACTTTGTTTTCTTGTTTGCAGTTGCCTTTCCCTCTTTCTCGCCCTCCTTCTAACAAACACCTAAAATAAGCTTTGTGACTACCTGGCTTTTCCTTGTACCCTGCTGTCAAATGCAGTAGAAAGAACAAAGAAAAACCAATTTGTTTCTGACTGCTCTGAGACCTTCAGTAGTCACCTCGGTCATTGGGGGAGAAGATAAATCCCGCCCACAGATGCCAAGTCACCCTCCCTCTCTTCCTGGGCGGCTCACAGAGCTGCCACACAAGCAAAATTATGGGAGTGTGCTCTCCATGGTAGAGGAGAATTCTACGGGAGGAGATTTCTTCAAGTGAAGGCTATTTTCTGCTTTCTGTTTTTTGAGATTAGATCAACTTTCAAACCTTTTAATCATAGTCAGCTATGAAGTTTTTCACCTTGAGGTGAAAAGCTTCAATGCCAGGCAATGGTTCTCAGCTCCCACTGCACATTACAATCGCCTGGGGATGTTTTAAAACCTACCCATGTCTGCTTGCCAGTTCAGACCAAATGAAACAGAATCTCTGGAGGGTGGGTCACGGGCACTGGTAAATCAAATGCACAGCCAGGGCCCTGAACCACTGGGAGAGCATGCTCATTAATTCAGTCTAACTCTTCTATAGTATATAGAATCAACGCATTTAGCGTTACTGTCAGCCATCTACTGTAACAGATGTCAGGAGACTCTTATCTGTTTCTAATGAGACTGGCTTATCTGTCAACTCTGATATTGAAAATGAGGAGCATAGTGTTGGGATTATTTCTTTTTAAAATAAGACCTTATTCTGTTGTTGATGTGATTTAATATTGAAATGAACAGACTTTGCTGGCACAAGGCAGTCCTTTATATTTCTAGTTAAAAGTATGTGAAAATATACCCTGCCCCATGTTTCTTATTAAGATATAAAGCAGATCAGGATATTTGAAAAAAAAAATCTGCATCCCTTTGAGAAATGTTAGTATAAATAGTATTTCTTTCAGAGTTTAACTGAGAAAGGATCTCACATGTTCATCACAATTGCATGCTTCTCCCCCATTTGTGTTAAGTAATTAATTTATAGAGACAAGAGAGAAGAGACCTAAGAAAACAGACCGAATACCCTTCCTTAATAATTACAAATATCCTTGCTGTATTTCCCATCTTAAAAAAAAACCCAGCAAAAGCTCTCATTTATCCTGTCCTTTTCTGGCTGACACTGCATATCTGTATCCCTTTAGAAAGTAGTTTATAATTGCTGTTTTTCATTTTCATTTCTCCTTCTAGTCTCACTTTAACTCTTTCAACCCAGATTTTTGTCCTTATATTCTACTGAATTGTCTTTTGTAACCGTCACTAACCATCTACTTGCTTCTAAAAACAATGGTCACATCTCAGTCTATATCTTAGTCACCAGTAGAGTTTGACAAAGTTATTTCTCCCTTGATCCTTCACTTGGTGTCTAGGGTGCCACTTTATCTTGATTACCATCGTACCATCCTGACTGCTCCTCTCAGCCTCCAACATCTCCCTAATCATTCACACTGGATTGCCCCAAGGTTCTGTCTTTCTGCTCTCTTTCTACACCTATGCTCTAGAGCCTAGAAGAGTTCATATATCCCATAATTCCACAAGTATGTTAATGTCTTCCCATTTATAGTTCCATCTTCTACCTCTTTCCTGAAGTATAGACACATTTCTAAACACATCTCCTGTTGGATAGTACTAAACATTCTTAACTTAATACACCCAAAATAAACTCTTGGTTTTTTTCTCCTTCAAACTATTCTTCCCACAATCCTTCCCATCTTAGTAAATGGCAACTCCATTCTACCAATTAGTCAAAAGTCTTGCCATCATTGCTTTTGGTCTCCCATATTCAATAAACAGTTTACTAGCTAATCCTGACAACTTTACCTTTTAAATTTATCCAGAAAATTGCTACCTCCCTGTTGCCAGCTACCACTACCTTTCACTGAGACTGTTGTACTGGCCTACTTAAAGTTCTTTCTATTTCCATCCTTGCCAACTGCCCTCCTACACTCCCTTCACCCCTACCCTACACACGCAGCATGCAACCCACGTATAAGCTGAGCTATATCACTTTTTGTTCAAAACTCTTAATAGGCTCGTGGTTCAGGATAGAAGCCAAATAACTACGCTCACCTCTAAGGCCTTACATGATAGGGCCCTCTTTGGCCTCATCTCCTAGAATTCTTACACATGCTCATTGGCTATAGCACACTAGCCTCCACTGTTCTTAAACACTCCCAGCATGTGTCCTCCTTTTCTGGAATGTTCTGCCTCCTTCCTCTCTCTTTTTCCAGAATGTTCTCCCAGGAGGTATATAATTTATATGCTTGTTTCCTTCTCTGTGTAAGGTTAATCTCCTCAAAGAAGACCACCATGACTACCTCATCCAAAATAGCAGTCTCCCTCTACTTCCCTCCCTATTTTATTCCTGACTACTTTATTTTACCTATTATCCTTTATAATACCTATTATCATCTGGCAATATCTATTTATTTTAAGATTTATTGTCTGTTTCCTTCACTATGATGTAAGCTCCACAGGGCTCACAGGGTACCAAGAATAATCCCTGGCAAATAATAAAAACTCAATTACTATGTACCATTTGAAGTAACTTTGATTTCTTTTTTTTAGAAGATTTCTTTCTCCTGTGTTCTGAATTGTTATCATTTGATCATTTGTATTTTTATAAGCTATACTAACATTTGCAAAAACATTGTATGCATATCTCTCATTAGGTACAGTTCAGCACCATCATTTTTTATTGTTAAATTTATTGGGATGATATTGGTTATTAAAAATTACATTGGTTCCAGGTGTACAACTCTACAGGGCATTGTCTATGTGTTCACTACCCAGTGTCAGTTCTTGTTCCATCACCACATATTTGACTCCCGCTTCCTCCTCTACCACCCCAGCCCCATTTGCCCTCAGATAACCACAGAACTATTTGTTTCTTTGTTGTTCTCAGTTTTATGTTCCACATAAGCAAAGTCATATGGTTCTTGGTTTTTTCTGTCTGGTTTATTTTGCATAGCCTGATGATCTCAAGGTCCACCCATGTTATTGTAAATGGCCGTATTTCAGCACAATTTTTCACTGAATATAAGACTATCAATTTTAAGATGCATGACTGTTTCACATGCCACTAAGAAAAAAGGGCTGCCATTTAAAATGTGATGTGCTATTTATTGGAAGAAGCATCTTTATTTATGAGTCATTAGAGTATGAAAGGTAAATATATCTCTAAATTAATGGACTGTGGTTTTGAGCATCTTCCACATGGCAGGCATTTCCCCTCTGACCCCTTTGTCCGGGGTACAGAGACTGGTGAATGGAGAGACGGGTGTGTGGGGATGTATCTTCTAATAATGTGAACTGTGATTAATGCTATTAAGAAAGGAGAGGAAGTAGAAACATTAGATGAGTTTGAATGCTTGGTATGCTGAGGGGTAGAGTGAAAGCTGATTTTTATCTAAATGTGTCTTATTTTGTGCTCTGGGTTTTGTTTTTTTTTTCAGCCTCATTTTGTGGCTGTTAAAAATTGTCTACTTCTTAAGGGATAAACATAGGTGATAAAAATAGCACAAAACACAGTGACCAAGACAAATAATTTTCAAATTAATCCAACCAATTTCTTTTCAAACTGGTAAACAAAGTCAGGTGTTATCTTTGCAAAAGAACCATTTAGGTTGCTTTCATTTCAAAAGCATTTAAGCTTTCCCCAAAGGATATTTCTGGTAAATAAAATGGAAGTCTAAGATAAAAAAAAAAACCTGCCGGGTCAGTTATCAGAGCATTTGATTTATTACTGACTCAAACTCTGTGTGTCTGCAAGTCATTATATCATGGGTAGAGTTCCTCTTAGAAATTACTTGTACATAGATACTGAATCACCTTACATGGAAGCTGGTTGTGAAGGATCCAGGGCTTAAGAAACCATGCAGTATTAGATTAGCAATAGTGTTTTACAGGGACATTATCACTAGGAACAAACAAAGACATTGAAGGACAAAGAACAATTTCATCCTAAGCTACACATTGAATTCCTATCCAATAAGAAGTGTTTTCAGTATCTACAAAGAAAATAAGATGTCTTCTCTCATAAGTCAAATCATTTTCCACAGTGATTCATTTAACCTTAGCTCTCACCTCACACTTAATATTAGTTTAATATCCCATTCCTGAAAGCCCTATATTATGTACATTGAAAACTTGGAGAAATCAAGGAAAGAACTTTAAAGTAAAAAGTACATGTGAATTTCCCTTCTCTCCTACCTCATAAATTGTTTGTTTAGCTCTTTGACTACTAATCCTTAATTGGACTAATCAGAATACTGTACAATGGGAAGAAAAAGAATTTTAAAGTCAAAACAAGTGGAATATAAGGTTCTGTGTCAGAATGGGCTGAAGCTACCTGGGAAGGGACATCCAAGACAGGGAGAAAGCTAAATTGACACAGAGAAAGAAGAGGGAGAAATGAGTTGGAATTTGACAGGTGGTACTGAGAAGATATTTGAACAGTTTCCATGAGAAGTGGATCTTTGGAGACGGGAGAGCTCTAAAGGAAAAGAGCTTTGCTATGTTGTATACACTGCACTTTCACCTTTATGTGTGCTACTTCTGCCTCTTGAAACTTTAGAAAAAGGCTGTAATCCTTTCTTTGGAGTTAGATTTGTAATTTTTTTTCTTTTTGAATGTGGTGGTATATCAAGATTGACCTTAGAGTATATGCAAGGAAGTGCAAAAGTCTAGCTTTACTTGAGTCATATTTACTTATCTTCCAAAGATTCAATGGAAGAGTAGGTTCCTCTTGGCAGAAATGCTAAGTATACTTGGTTTGTCCAATGTCTCTTCCTCACCCTATCTCAGCACATTCACCTAAGTACCACTGGCCTCTGAGCGGAATTGGCCCACGTTCTCACATGTCCCATTCTGTCTATGAGAAGTATCCTGTCCTGAGTTCTGTTCCAATAGAGAGCCAGTAAGTGAGTGGTCAGTTAAAGAATACGTAACTTGGAGAGTTAAGTACAAGGGGTATGGAATCAGACAGACCCAAGTTTGAATTGGCTCTGGGTCTTCCTAGTTATATGAAGTTGGAAAAACCGCTTAGCTTCACAGAATCATTGTTTTTTCAGGTAAAAGAGAGTGAATGCCTACCTCTTAGTGATGGTGAAATAATTAAACAAAACCATGCTTGCATAGTGGACACTCCTGTTTTGGTCTCTAGCAGTACTTTTTCTTCTGGTGACAGAGTCTGTTCCTGGCTCAGTGCCTTATATCCTAGCTACAGTGAGTCCATCAGGATCTATCCCAGGGATATCCTTCAGACTGGAGCTGAGGAGATGGTAGCCCTTTTGTGCTCCTGTCATGACCCAGACCTGCTCACAGACATGTCCTCTGCTCTTTGGAAAGGCTAGGCTGAACAAATCAAGCTGAAGATTCCCATTTGGGGGTCATATGACAGGTTAGGTTATTTAGATCAGTTCTCACATAGAAAAAATTAATAATATTGTAAAATATACTTTTTAAGTCTTTTTAACATCATTGAGGAGCTGACAAAATGATAAGATTACCATCTGAGAATAGAAATAAAGAGAAGCTGTTTAAACCCATAAAGGATTTGCAAAACTAAGTTTCTGTTGTGATTAAATCAGCTGTGTAGTGGGTAGAAACCCAGTCCTAGGATCCATCCATGGTGGAATGTTTCACAGGAGACCAGTCCTCATAGAATGAGGCCCCAAAAAGCTACGACTTCAGTAATAGTAACTGTATAACTACAGGCTAACCTTCCTGCAGATTTGTAGACTAAAACCCCATCACCTGAAGAGCCAAAAAACCTCAAGCACAGGTTTAGTTTAAAGTGGTCCTGCACTGGTGAAGTTTATGTTATAAAAGCAAAAGAAAAGAAATATTTTATTGTAGACCTTAAAAACTTTCTACAAATGATTTTCCAGAAAAACATGTGGTGCTCACAATAAAAAATAAAGCACACAAAGAAACAAAGCGGAATGAGTGAAACTACCAAATAATAGGCAGGGGAAACTAGAAACTCCAGATGTTAGAATTAGTAGACAAGGATTATTTTTTAAGATGTGTATCATAGTTATACAAATGAAATGCAAGCTTGTAAACATCAGAGTGAGTATTTCAACAAATCTCAAAAGACTGAATCCTTAAAAATGTATGTTCTTGGACCACAATGCAATGAATTTTGCAATAAAAATGTAAAAGACAACACTACTGTTTCTATATATTTGATTATTAAGAAATATAAATTAAATAGAAAAAAACTATGGGCATTAAAATATTTTTAAATGGATAATATTGAAAACACTACTTTTAAAATTTGGATATAATGAATGTCAAAACTTGTAGGGAAATTTATAGTCTTAAAATTTATATAATTTTTAAAAGCCTGAAAATTAATGAGCTAAGCATATATCCCATGAAGTTAGGAAATAGCAAAACAAAAACCAAAGAAAGTAGAAGGAAGCAAAAAATAAACATGAGAACAGAAACAAAATACAAAACATGTACAATGGAGAGGATTCCACAAAGCCAGAAGATCACTCTTTAAAAATGCTAATGTAGTTTATAAACCTGTGGTAAATCTTGTGAAGAGCACAGATTTCTGGGTCTAAGATGGGGCACAGAATCTACACATTTTTAAAGAAACTGCAGGAGAATGTGATGGAGAGTCATGTTTGGAAACCACTGCCAAAGACATTTGCAGTTTTCACAAAAAGTAATCCTTTAATGTAACAAATATCACACATTTAGTAAGGTCAATATGGCCACAAGATACCTTTTCACCACTTATATTACCATTTGCCATGAAATAATTCCCATAACTTAGGTGAAACTGGGCTTGAAATTCCAGTCCATTAAGCATTTTTCTCTTTAGGTAAGCATTACCCTCTTCAGTTGTCCCAGCTTATGTGCAAATTTTATCCTCAGTAGGATAAAATATAAAATCATAACTGATTGATGAAAGTTCCCTTACTAGATACCTTTTTGCTATACTTAGAAGCAGCAAGAGGGATAGCAAAGAACAAATCCTAAAAGAAGGAAAAAGCAACTTTTCATAGGAGTTGATCCAATTCACGTTACAAGTTTCAAGTTCACATCGACCCAAGAGTGTTTCCATTCACCACAGATGAGTTCTAAAAGCTGAATATGTAAGGATAAGTAGGAAACCATAAAGTTTGGATAGTAGTGATTTCACTCATGTAGCAGCCTCAAGGCATGTGCTTTCAAATTCTAATCTGAGCAGCAGAAAAATTAAAACAATATTGATGCCACAGTCCACAATCCTGTATAGCAAAAGATCCGTATAATATTTAGGAGTTAACAGGGTATAAGAGTGAAAGACTGATTTATCGTTAAATCAGTGCACCACAGGAATGTTATTTTAATGTTTTAGAACATATCTTTTTAATGAGGCAGGGCAAAACAATAAAAAATAAGAACTATTCCTAGGTGTGGCACTAATAGGACAGATTTTGACTTTAGCTTATTATTGAATCCTAAATCAACATTTAAAATACAATTTGCAATTAAAAAATATTTATCTATGAGCTTTCTGTTTGCTATGTAGTTTGTTACTTTTTGTTATAGTCTGCATATGAATGAAATCATATGGTTTTTGTTATTTTCCATCTGACTTATTTCACTTAGCATAATAACTCTGAGACTGGTGGTTACTGCAGGGAAAGGGAGTTGGGGATAGGCAAATTGAGTAAACAGGATCAAATATGTTAGTATGATAGCAGAAGGGAACTAGACTTTGGGTGGTGAGCATGCAATAGAGTATACAGATAGTCAATTATAAGGTTGTGCACTGAAATTTATACGATATTATGAACAAGTGTTACTTCAGTAAGTTTAACTTAAAAAAAGATGTAATCAGGCAACCTTAGAAAGATCTTACATTCTTTTTGAACCAACAGATGTTTATACATTTAAAAATAGTGTAAAGCAGAATAATAAAAATGAGATTATGTTTTTTTAAAAATCTAGACCCCCCCACAAAAAATCTCTGTGAGTTGAGTGTGTGTGTATGTGTGTGTGTGTGTGTGTGTGGTGGTAGGGGAGATGAAAATATCCTTCATGCTCATGCCTTAAAATAACTAAATTTTGGCTTAATAATTCCCAGTCACGTGAAACAAAGACCTACCGCAATAGCCCCCAAAGGTTGTTATTTATTTAACAATTTTATGAAAGGTTATTGTGCAAATGTATAGAAGAGATATTTGCAGTAAGAAAAAGTAAAGCATAGCTTGTCTATTCTTCTCAGTCCCTGTTGTCTTTTACCCTTTTCTTTAGGTTATTCTTATTATTATTCTTATTATTCTTATCACTTGACTGATTTGAAAAGCAGATTAGTCAATATGACTAGGCTATTTTCTCTGATTTTATCAGCTGTTTTTCAAAGAAGGCCCTCTAGGTTTCTTAGGTGCCCTGGAGCTTGGGCTGTAAGACCTCCCCGTGGGACTCACAGTATTCTGTTCTCAGAAGTGGCAACATTTGAAATTAGGTACTTTGTCTTTAGTATCATGGCTCTTCCTTGAAGTCTCAATCTTTTCTCCCTACGGGCCAGCCTTCAAAATGCTGCCCTCCACTTGTTGACTACCTTCTTTTTACAACACTCCTATCTGTACTCTTGTGCGCAAATAATTCTTTCTGGGATTCTGAGCCTCCTTTGATAGTTCCATTTCCAGAAGGATGCTGATCTCGGCTAGCTGTGCTGGTAAATATTAATAACCAAAATGATTTGGGGGTTACATCCCTGAGGCTGTTATTTAACTTCTAAGGAAAGGAGGTTGGTCTGGCCCCATCTAAAGGCTTTATTTGGATTTTGATAAGAATGGTATTGAATGACCAATTTTATATTTTTAGATACTCATGGATAGTGAATCTTCTGAGGACTAAGACTGGAAATGTTCTATTTGCTATAATCAAGAGTGACTTTAAAAATCTAATGAAGTTTAAAGAAAGCATTTCAGTAGTTTTAAGAACCAGAAATGCATAATGATTTACTTTTCTTGTATAAAATAAGCATTTTGAGGGTTATATAGTCTTAGTCCATAAAATTCTTAGTCAGATATGTAAAGTTATCACTTCTCAGGCTTTTGGCTAAGATCAATTGTGATACGTAAAGTTATCTTCACTTTAGTCCTTATCAAGCATGTTACATATATATAGAAATGTGCCAAAAAATATTGTCCTTAGAAAAATTTGAAGGTTAGGATAAGTGAATAAAATAGAAAGTCTTGGCAAGACTGCTCAACTTAGTGGTAGCAATGGATTTACTCTCATTCAAAATCAGACTTTGGGGTCAGCAAAAATGACTGTTGATTGTCAAAGTTAATATGTATGCACCTGACTGTTCTTACAATTTTAAATAAGGGTTA
>PVJL010006368.1:0-93114 GCA_004026885.1 Lyroderma lyra | reverse complement strand
TATTGCTTTCTCTTTTGCATTCAAGGAGTCAGATGGTGAGGTCCTTCCAGGACTGGCCTGGTACCTAACAATGTTGGGGACCTGGGCTTTTTCTATCATATTACTCTGTCATGAACATCTTTCAGTCTTACATGATCTAATGGGCTAAGGAAGCTGTTGGAGCCCTGGCTGTTATTTCTGCATTCCAAAATGTACTTAGAAGGAGATCGGGAACTAGGAAACAGTTATAATTCCAAGTGGCCATGTGCCAAGCTAAAGAACCTGGGGATGAGCCCTGGCATTCTCTTCTGAAGTGGATTATTTGTCTTGGTGCTTGTCTTTATGTCTTTACACGTACTTGTATCCCCGTTACTTGGTTTAAAAGTTTCAAGTATTATCTTTTGACCCTTCAGCCTAAAATATGAGAAAATCAATGCACTTATTGTATCTTCCACCATGTTCCCCTCCCAGTTTTGCTGTTAATAGTTAAATCATTAGAACTGAGGGAGGGGGGAATCTTCCTCCACCTACTAGGTTCAGTACCAGAGGCCCTCCAATCAAACTGACAGAAGACAGATTAACAGGAGGGGAAAAACCAAACAGTTTATTTACACATGCAGAGCGCATACACACAGGGCAACTCAGTGCTGAGTAACTCAGAGGTAGGGGGGCTGGTACACCATCTGAACAGAGGGAGATGCATTTGTGGAGAAATGACAAGACAAAGGAAAAACTGTTTGGGCTCCTGCAGGTGTAAATCATGGGAAGGTGGGTTCACGCCGACCCCTCTCGGTGCCAGCTTTCTGTGTCCAGTGATGACATGTGTTTTTCCTACTCTGAGTGTGGGAGCGGAAGGGGAAGATGCTCACGAAGGGAGGTGCGTGTCCTGCTTTGTGGGAGGTCGGAGGAGGGCACAGAGCTCTTTCTGCAGTGTCTGCTTCTTAGTTGCCTTCAGCTGAAAAGAATTCTTATTTTGGGTCTCTTCTTTAAAGATACCAATGAGACGCTGAATTAATAGGAGAAAAAGCCAGATGCCTGTCTGTCAAAGCTACCATTTTTTCTCTGCTCCTTCTGTATTCCATTTCTCCTTTTTGGCACCTTTTGGCTCCTTCTGATTTCATTCTGTGATTTTATTTTTTTCTTCCTTCTCTTCGTGGGATTTTCCAGCTCACACATCGCTTCCTCATTTGGGCATTGTATTTTCCTTGACTTCTTTGTGCTCTGATTTCAGAGACGTTATTGGTATGTATTTTTTAAAAATTATGTTTAAGTAATGGCATTATGTGTATTTATCTTTGCTTTAACATTTTTCTGATGGTTGTCCTTTAGTCACTATTTGTTTTATCTTTTTCCTTAGGATATCTTAATATAGATCTTGTGTAGATGCTGTGCTGATAATGCTCAGTTTTGAATGAAGTTAAGTTCTTCTTGGGCCAGCTGCTTTCAGTGGGAGCAGATGGGGAGCAGAGTTCCAGGG
Organism: Lyroderma lyra; assembly: GCA_004026885.1. Lineage (NCBI taxonomy): Eukaryota > Metazoa > Chordata > Mammalia > Chiroptera > Megadermatidae > Lyroderma > Lyroderma lyra. The sequence goes on along the minus strand of PVJL010006368.1, from coordinate 91,658 downwards.
CCACGTTCTGGGAAAATGGAGATTTTCCTTTAGGCACCAGATTGTGCATCTGAGTTCATTTTTTCCTTGTTTTTCCTTGTCAAAGAACCCTGTAGATCTATTCATGAGGCAGATCCTCCCTCTCTGTCTCACAGAGTACTTGCGGCAAACACGGCTTTTCTTTATCATTTCTCCTTCAACCCTGGATTTGAAGCTTCTGTAGACTTTATGTCAAAGGGTCAAGGGAAGTTCTGAGCCACAAATGTCTGCTTTTGACATCGCCCCATACCCCCAGTCGACCTTTGCTTATAACCTTTCTAAAAACGGGTGTGGATGTCTCTTAAGTTTCATTGAAGAAGTTTGATTTTTTGTTTGTTTTTTGTTTTTCTGTTTCTTATTCTCTTTGTTGCTTTGAAGTGATGTAGAAGAATTGGAGAAATTCCTAAACTCACTGTTAAATTTAAACTTCTTGTGGCTGACATTGTTTTGCTACTGGATGAGATGATTGTTGCTAAATGCCTAGGAACTCCAGAACCCTGTAGAATTAATATTTTCTAAGAAGAAGTCCCTATATTTGTGGTATAATCTTCTGTGCCCCTCAAAAAGTGATAGTAGAAAAAGAGAATCTCTAAGAAAAAAGTCTCAATCAGCTATACACACACCAATCCAACTTGATATAAATATCTTGATTATATTTAGATAAAATCTCTTTATTGTGTACTCCATGAGTGATAACAACAGTTGGTTTAGTTGTTAAGGATGTTTGTTTTATGCAGTGTGATTATAATGACTTACCTTAAAGAAATTCCAGATCTTAATCTGCTAGATGGAGATTTTTCCTTCAAAGCTGTGACTTTGGGATATACTAATTCTAATGGTGCTACCATAGCTCAGAGCATTTTCGGAATATCTCTAAAGAAATACTTTTTGAATTAGTTTGTATGACACACAAAACATGTTTTATTATTTTCTCGTTACTCAGCTAATTATTCACCTTCTTAACCAGACTCAGTGCCATATGACTTACCATTTTTTACAAAATAATCCTGTTCACGGGGCCATCACCAAGCAGGTTATCACCTTATCTGTTTTACATTCAGGTGAGTGTTTCTCCTAAACAACACTTCAAAGTCAGAGACTCCGGTGTGCTTCATAGTGCACAGAGGATGAGTTCCAAAAGTGTGTTGATCAATGGCAATATTATTTACGTTAACATGAATTATTAATAGGGTGCCGAGGTTATTTTTTATGTGTGCGAAGAATGTTTTGAAAAGCTGGGGATGTCGTTCCTGGAGAACACAGAGACTTGCACAGGAACGCCTGTGTTAGCTTGAGTGAAGAGTACAGAGGGGTGCCAAGACCGCGGTGTGGGGAGATCCTGAACTCGTCTCCTCCCACGGACATGTCCAGTCGTCCCGGATTCTTCCCTTTCACTTGACCTCGGCATCTAATGTGTCACTTAGGTTTGTAATCTCTCCCTGCTTACACCTGAGGGACATTTTTTCATTCCCTCTCTACAATGGTTTCCCTTAACCGTGGTTTCCATTTCCAAGGTTTCAGTTACCCACTGTCAACCGTGGTCCAAAATACTAAATAGAAACTTCCAGAAATAAGCAATTCTGCGTTTTAAGTTGTGCGCAGTTCTGAGTAGCACGACGAACTCTCATTGGGGCCCGCTCCGTCCCACCCCGGGACGTGACGCATCTCTTCATCCAGAGGGTCCACGCTACACGCGCTCTCACGCATTCATCACTTAGTAGTCACGGCATCACAGTGCTGTGTTCAGGTCACCCTCCGTTCCCTTAACAACGGCCCCAAAGCACAAGAGTGGTAATGCTGGCGATTCGGATCTGCTAAAGAGAGGCCAGAAAGTGCTTCTTTATGTGAAAAGGTGAAAGTTCGCTACTGCTGAGGTTCCTAAGATCTACGCTAAGAATGAATTTTCTCTCCGTGAACTTGTGTGATTTGTAATTTAAACTTTATCACAGGTGCGTGTGTCTAGAAGAACACAGAGTAGATAAGGGGTTTGGAACTGCTCTGGAGTTCAGGCCTTGGAAAATGCTTCCCTCGGATAACTGGGAAGTACCTATCTGCATTTTAGTTCAGGTCTTTTGTTTCTTTCTTTATTGTCTTTTTAATGTGGAATTTACATAGGCACAAGAATATGTGTAACACGTAATAAATTATGAAGTATAGTTGCCTGCACACCTATTCAGTCACCTGCTACCTGAGAATGAGAACATTATCTGTCCATTGCCTCTACGTAGGGCTCCTCCCTAGCCCACACCCTTGCCACCACCTAAGAGGTGATTCTGTCCTGAAGTTTGGGTTTCCTGTTCTCCTACTTTGGTTTTCTTTTCATGTATAAGCTTATTGCATATATAGATAATACTAAAAATGCATTATGTAAATCTACCTGTGACTGAGCGTTGTAACAGTTCCATACTTCATGATGTCTGCAACTTGAATTTTTCACTCAACACTTAGCTTCTAAGATTCATCTGTACCGTAGTGTGTGGCCGTGTTTCATTCATTTCATGAATTCATTTCATTTGTGAACACAATGACATTGTATTGTGTAACAGACCATGATTTGTCTGTTCTTCTGTTGATATTTGTGTAGCTTGTTGGCTGTTTTTTTGTTTTGTTTTGCTATTTTGGACAAGATTGCTATAAACATTGTTCATGTCTCTTGGTCCAAATGTGCCATGTTCCCCTAGGCGCTAGACCAAGAGGTGGGCTCTCTGGGGAAAGGGTGTTCAATTTAAAAGGATAATGCCAAATTGTTGTTCAGAGTGATCTGCTTATATTCATGCCCATAAACTGTAAAAATTCCATCTATCCACATATGTCTTTTCCAACACTTGGCACTATACACTTTATTAAAAATTTTTTTCTTTTTTAGATGCAAAATTTTACCTCCTTTTACTTGTAATTTGTATTTCCCCCCAGAAGAGTTTGAGATTGTTTTATGTGCTTGTTGACCATTCACAGTTCCAATTCTGTGAAATGCCTGACTTTTGCCGATTTTGCTATTGGGTTATTTGAGTTTTCCTTATTGAATTAAAGTTCTTCATACATTTTGGATCCAAATTTGTGATCACTTACAAGTAGTCCCAATGTTTTCTTCCAGTTTGTAGCTTGCCTTTTCACTTTCTTTATGGTATCTTTATAAATAGAAGTTTTAATGAATTTTTTATTGTAATGAAATTGAATTTATCTACCTTTTCTCTATCATAATTAGAATTTTTTACCTTGTTTTAAAAACATCTGGCTCTACACTGAATTTATAAATATATTCTATATTTTCTTTTGTAGGATTTAAAAGCTTTGTCTTTCCCATTTAAGATGCATGTGGAATTAATTTTTGTGTTCATGATATAAGTAAGGCTCCAATGTAATTTTTTCCACATAGATAAATAATTATTCTGTAAGAGCATTGATTTAGATTGAACTATATTTCCAATATATTGCTACAAGAGTAAAGCAGACAATGTAACAAAATATTATGGTATTTAATAGAAAACACAAAATACAACACATAGTAATTAGTATATGTATAAAATGTAAAGAAAAAATATTGGAAGGGAGGACATACACTAAACTAACAACAGTGATTGTCTTTGGATGGGGGGAATAATTGCTCATTTTGTTTATTTCTTTTGTCCTTCTCCACATTTTCCAGATTCTCTGCATCGAACGAATATTCATATTTTTTTAAAGTGAAAAGATCATGTCTCTAGGTGATAATGTAGTGTCAACACAATTAAAGAAGAATCATTAGTTGAAAGAGAAGTCAGGAGTTGAAATCTTCCCACTTAACCTTTTAAAAAGCGTCTTTAATTCCTGTGGCTGTGGGGATATTTGTGAACTACCAGAAAGTCCCAAAAGGAGGTGAAAGGGGGTTAAATTCTGAAACCCCGGGGATTCTTCCCTGAGTAGTTATAGAAAGTCTCTATCTATCCCTTGCGTTGTTTGCTCTGTGGTTTGCTTTAAGCTCTTTGGAGAATGGGACCCAGGGTACTTACGTAGCCCACTGGTGATATAATCATTTCTTTTTGCCCAACAGCAGATAATGAAAAGGCTTATAAAGCGATATGTTTTGAAAGCACAAGTAGACAAAGAGAATGATGAAGTGAATGAAGGTAAGCATCTCCAAGTTGAAAAAAAAAATACCCTTTTATAAGTAATTTAATGAACTCGGAAATCTTCATATTAAAGGATGCTTTAAAAGTCCAATCTTAAATAACAGTTTAGGCCCCTCCAAGACTGACAGGAGAATCTTGTATTACATTTCTAAAATTCTACCTTTTTAAAGAAACCGTTATGAGAAATATTGATTAGAAACAATTTATCTCTACTCAGAATGCCCTGATTCTTAGACTGTACAAGCTGCCATCTTTCTGGGAGCTTTTCAGTCCCTACTATATAAGGTAGTTCCAGTGAGTTCTCTGAGTGTCAACATTTTTCCAACGATGCAGGTAAACTAATGGTTGGCCCAGACAGAATCCACATTTCTTCGGAAAAGTCTTTACTTTGTTGTCCAGAAAAAAATCTCTCACCCAGTTTTCTCATCTGTGTTTGTCTTTTGCCTTTCACTCTTCTCCTTGGCTCCTTATTTAAACACGTCTGTTTTTCCAGGTGGTATATCCTGGGCAGGGCATCCATGTGAACTAGAAAAGTTTTTCCTCAGAGACTGGGGTATAGGCCAAAGTACTAGCCCAGAGTTGAAAACAAATCAACCTGGAGAAATGAGTTGCCCTGAAAATGGAAACTATCACTTGCAACACAGATGAGATGCCACTAGGTCTGTTGGCGTTGTTAAAGAGAAAAAAAGGACGAAACACAGTAAAACTGTCGATGAGCTTTGAAGCCATTTCTTGATTAAGGCGAGGAATCCCTTGTGAATCTGAGTCAATCCAATGGTACGTGTATGTAGAAACAAAGTCTGCGAACGTGGGGACCAGCAACATTCAATCGTGGTGACCTGAAAACAGTCTCAAGGAGACAAGACTGGGACACAGCTGTAGTTTAGAAAGCGAAACGCTGAGCAGTTAACCCATAACCTCCCTGAAGGAGAGAGAACAAAACAACAACTAAGTGGCGTTCGGGACTCGGATGACCAAGACAGCTCCAGAGTCTCCCAAGCCCTTGCACACAAGAGGAAATTGAATTAATGAGAATTTGACATATTTAGCAAAGCTCTGAATAAGAAAGTGTATCACACGAGGGCTGTCTGCGAAGTATCCGGCCATGTGCTGTGAACAATAGAGGCGTTTATGGCGGGATTTTTTTCTACACGGCCCTCATATAGCTTAACCTCCTCATTTAATAAGGGAGGAACTGCATGCAGTCCAAAAAGGTTGAGGAATTTGTGTTCCCTGTACTGGCAGATTAAATGCAACAGTGTCCCCATGGCTCAGAAACGAGGAGGAAGGATAGGGCGGTAGGGAGGTCAAAGGGCCCCCCTGGGCTCATGCTCCAAATATGGTGCTGAAACCTGGGTGTCTGAATCCATTTCTTCCACCAAAGACTGGCCATATGATTGCTAATTAGATCAGTGTATTCCCTCTGCTTTACCGTAGGCAAAAGGAGAAAGCACTTTTCTTTCTTTCTTTCTTTCTTCTTCTTATTATTATTGCCACGAAAGGAATCTGCAAATGTTTTGTATGTATTCTTGAGGAAGAGTTAGAATTCCTTAAAAAGGTTCCAACTTTTGAATAATAAAAGAAGAGTAAATATACTTTAGAACATTATAAGCAAACCAGGAAATACCATGAAGGGTATGTTTTTTTTTTAATATGATTCTATCATAAAAAGCTGTTAAAGTGCCCATGATTTGAAGAATCATTTCTTAGACTCAAGGTAAATTCCTGCTCCATAGTTCACCTTTCAGAGTCAGTGGCTTATGTACACTACAATCATGTGCCAGAAAAATCCAGTTTTTAATTGCAATCTACATATGTTCAAAATACTACCAAAATGAGTTATGGCTATAGTAGCATTTCAAGAGCCAAAAGTCTCCTATGGAGACTCCCGTGTATGTCCACATAGCCATTGGTATGACATCTAAAGTTGGGTTCCAGGACCAATTACAACATGGAGGGGCAGGTCCCCTACACCAACAAACAACTCTCAGGACACCAGCAGGGTGTCTGAGAATTCATCTCAATTCTGACACTGTCTACCTGCAGATAGCATCAGATTCCACAAGTTAAGGGTTTAGTCCTACAAGACTGCCCCCCACCCCCAACTTCCAACGTACATGTACTTCAAGCACCAGACTCAAGTCTTGGTTACCTGTGCTTCTCACCTGGCCACAGATGGAGGTTCCAACAACCTCTCCAACTTAGAATGCCATTTGTAAGTCTAGGCTGTCACCTGTACTTCTGACTGGCTATAAATCAGAGGCTCCCCCCCACCTCCTCGTTAGGTTCTATTAATTTTTTAGAACCGAGGTCAGAGAAACACGTTTCTTACAAGATCACTCGTTTATTGTAAAAGCATGTAACTCAGAAGAGCCAGATGGAAGAGATGCACAGGGCAAGGTGTCGGGCAGGGGCACGGAGCTTTCGTGTCCTCTCCGGGTGCACTGTTCTCCCCACTCTCCACGGGTTCACCCATCAGGAAGCTCTCTGAGCCCCGTCCTCTTAGGTGTTTGTGAAGCCCTCATTACAGAAGACATGATTGGATAAATCATTGGCCGTGGGCAATGGCTTCAACCCCCAGCCCCTGTCCCATCTCTGGAGGTCATGGGTGGGGCTGAAAATTCCAATTCTCTAAACGTGCCACTGGTTCCATTGGCAACAAACCCCCATTCTTAGGCGCTTCCTAAATCATCTTATTAATATAACAAAAGACACCTTTTCACTCTCAACACTTAGGAAATTCCAAGAGTTCTGGGAACTGTGAGCCAGGAACTGTGGATGGAGACCAAACATATATGAGAAATGTATTTTTGTCATCTGAATGGCCAAATTGCGACTTATATATTTCTTACAAGTCACAATATTGCACATCTGAACTCCTTCATTTCACCTTAATTACCTCATTAAGCACCCGTCCTCTGTGCAGCACAGACTGATTTGTTAGTTCCTTGATTCCATGTTCATGCCCATGCCTCCCTAATAAACTTCTCTGCTCGTTATCCTTCCCTTCCCTTATTTCAAACTTGGCCTAAAATTTACTTCTATGTGAGTATTTGCCTGTGAAATAGATTGATTCATTGTTAGTCAAGTTTCGCTTTGCTAGGATTCCCTTCCATCCTGGCAATGGGGCTGATCTGTGTAAGTGTCAACGCCTAAGGCTGAGGAAACCTAAGGGGCTCCCTGGAGACAGAAAGAAAGTCCCCTGATTGTAGACCCTCTGCTAAAGGTTGGCTGAGCCACAGGACAATGCTTCAGCTGAGTTTTACTCTTAAGAACATAGCTCAACTCCTGTTGTAACTTTTTTCAAAGGTCAGTGTATTTTTAAAGACAGACATTTCTTAAACATTTTAAAGGAAAACAATCTAAACTACCTTGGAGACCTCATGAGATAAATGTATTCATAGCATACCAATTTTATTCTTTGTTCTTTTCTAAATCCAAAGAGTGAGTTACTAATTATATGCATTTTTACTACAAATACTATAGGTGAATTAAAAGAAATCAAGCAAGACATCTCCAGCCTTCGGTATGAACTTTTGGAGGACAAGAGCCAAGCAACTGAGGAACTGGCCATTCTGATTCATAAACTCAGTGAGAAGCTGAGCCCCAGCGTGCTGAGATGCGAATGACTCGGGAGCCTGGAACGTGGCGTTGACCACAGCACAAATGTGGGCAATAATATTTCTAAGTATGAAATACTTGAAAAACCACGGTGTAAATTTTTAGTATTAACTACCTTTATCATGTGAATCTTTAAAAGTTAGGTCTTAATGATTTTACTGTCTTATCACATGCAGATGACCATCATTTTAATTGTTTGCCTTGACATTACAATGACACAGCATTGTATTTAAAGGCCCAGTATCACTACATTTCTGACATTTTTGTCCATTTTAGAATAAGCTTTACTACATCTTTGCACTACCTGTTTGCCTCCAAGAGACTGTAAGTTCCTTGGGGACAGGGGACCATGTTCTATTCATCTTTGTGTCTCCAGCATCTGGTACAGTGCCTGGTACATAGTAGGTGCTCAGTAAATGTCGAAACCGGCTGAACTGCCAACAAAACACACACAAAATGCAAAGGCCATCACTATGTAGCACACCTTCTCTTGTCCAAATGCTTAAGGGAATTTCTAAAAAATAGAAACTGAAAACATTTCATAAGCAGCTATGACTTGGTCAGATTTTCTTAGAATTTTTGGCATCACTGATAATCCTAGAACTTTTGAGCCCCAAGGAAGACGTTAATAATGAAATGGGTTAATAGAAAATATAATTACATTGCATATTTAAGTTTCATAGAATTGTTTAAAACAACACATTAAAGATTTTTCTGAAGTATATATTGTTTGCTTTCTCTCTTAGATTTTTTATTTGTTGATTTTCAGTCATGTGAATTCAGTCATGGGGTGGTGGTGGACTTTTTTAAGGTTGGAGGCTATGTATGGTTGTTACTTTGTCTTAATCTTCTGATTTCTGCCTCTGATACTTTAATGCTAAGTAAGGTAACGGCTGACTTCCTCTCTTGCCCAGTTGCTCCATTCTGAGTTTTGGAGGGTATGTTTATGAGAAGAGATAGGGACGCGCAATGGCCGTGGACCTGGAAAGGCGTACACAAGTATCACCAGATGTGATCCGTTTCCCTTTGAGGCCTCTTGCCATGTTGCTTACAATGATTGACATTCTCTTCCTTATCAAAGCATTTCAGTTATACTTTCTATACAAAACAGATTGTGAAGTACCTATATAACTGAGCTGAGTACTGCTAATATCCACAACGCCTTGTGACTTGAATAGGAAAGGGGATACAGGCCAGTAAGTCCCCTTGTCACTTCACAGAGCATAAAACACTCAAAGTATTTTTGTTTTCATCCAGGTAGGTTTAAACGTCTCGAGTTATGCTTAACATCCTGATCCTCCTCAGTCTGTTCCTGCCTAGTCTTACAGGAATATGAATTGTGATCACACCTTAAAGGTAGTTTCTTAGGTCCTAAAATATCAATAAAATACATGATACTTTAAAAACCATTACGTTCACACAGCAAGGTTTTCTATTACAGGAAGAAAAAAATGAACATTAAATGGAACTATATAAAGAAAGCTCTTTAAAGATGATTTCTTAACTTCTACTTAGAACAACTAAGTTTAAAAAAGAACTTTATACATTTTTGCTACCATTGTAGATTATTTTTGTGCTATTCTAATAGTACTTTGTCCTAAACATTTTACAAACTTTATGTATTTTATGTTATGCCTCAGAACTGAAGAAAATACTGAATTTTTCATTATTATGTCACTCTACTATATTAAAACAGTAAAGATACAGAGTTTTCATAATAGATAGTACTTTCAGTCTTACAGTATTTTCTAGAATTCCAAGTGTGGATGTTTTTGTTTATAGCTGTGGAATGGAATATTTAGTGATGTTCTGAATTGGGGGTTTGGAAAATGTTGAATGGAAAAGTGTCAGATTCATTTGGGGACATTCAGCCTAGGATCCTTGGAGTCTTAAATAAAGATAAAGCTCCCTGTTTTTTGTTTGTTTGTTTTTGTTTTTGTTTGGTTTTGGTTTAGGTTTTTGTTTGTTTGTTTGTTTGTTTTTTTAATTCCATGCCTCCCATAATTGTAGAATTCTCAACACAGATCAGACAAGTTGCTCTCTGTTATGGGCTAAATTATGTTCCTGTAAATTCTTATGTTGAAGTCCTAACTCCCAGTACCTCAGAATGTGACTGTATTTGGAAATAGGGCCTGTAAAGTGATAACTAAATTAAAATGAGGTCATTAGGGTAGGGATTAATTAATCCTATGTGACAGATGTCCTGATCAGAAGAGTTTAGTACACAGACTCAGAAGAAAGACCATGTGAAGACACAGGTTGAAGATGTCCAAGGAGAAATGCCTCAGAAGATGATGCCTTGATCTTGTACTTCTAGCCTGTGAGATCCTGTAAGAAAATAAATTTATTTTGTTTAAGCCACCCAACTTGTTAATGGTGGCCCTTTCTATCTAAAACACCTTCCAAACCCCTAAATTCTATAATAGTCTATAAAATTCTATCTTACTCTATCTCCTCTGTGGTTATTTTTCAATTTACTACTAAAACTTATCTGTATTTTTATTGTGTCTAAATTAATACATATACTTCCCCAAATTGCTACACAGCTAACCCATCTCAAAGTATAATTGTCTATTTTAATACAGTTATTTTAGTCTCAGAAGAAGAATTGTGTGTGACACCCTGGGACCTACACAAAACCTCAGATCCTTCTGTAGGAAATAACTTATCTTTCTGTAATAAGAAACACCCACTCTTAGGGGTTTAATTCTTGATTCACAATCATTTGTGAACACTCTCCTAGTAGACCACAGACATCAGGAAAGGAACAGTACCTTATTTGTCTGTAGTATAACATTTCTGTAGGCAGAACACTGTGACCCTTAAAGAATGATGGACAGGAGTCAAGGAATGTCAGCTCTTGATCAGATGCTGAGTCACCATAGGCTAGCAGCAGTCTGAGAGTCCCTGAAGCCTTTTCAGGGGGGTCTGATTTTGCAACTATGCATTTTCATATCACTAAGACCTTGTTTATGTTTTTCATCATCTTGACATTTGCACTGATGGTACACAAGCCATAGTGGTTAATACTTCTGGTATTTAAGCATGAATCAAATTAGTGGCTTCACACTGTAGTCATCTCTGTGTTCTTCATGCCCACATTCACAGGAAAACAAAGTTTACAAAAATATTCATTATGAAGCAGTATAAAATGCTAATTTTAAGCTTTTGCTCTTGAGTATGCATGTTTTTAAATATTCTTTTTGGTGATAGGGGAAGCACGCATAAAGTGTTTTTACTAAATTCTGATGCACATTAATTGTCTCCAGGAAGAACATTTGTGTGATTGTTATTTCAGGTGCTAGCTCAACTTGTTGCTTTTCTCATCAAACGCTTTTTTCTTTGAAACCACAACAGGAAAATTATGATTATTCCGACTTGGACATTTGTCATGTGCTTTCTTGTGAATTCATACAGGGAAACTATCATTTCAAAGAAAACAACTGGCATGTGTTGTCAGTGCTTCAACTTTGAGCCTTTCTGTACAGATTACACTTTTGTAAAATTTGTATGCACTCTCTGATGTTGACAGCTTTCCAATACTTCAAACCTTTTCTGATGAAATCGTGGTTATATGAGCAAATGAGGTTTTTTATATGTTGTATAATTAAGCCGCATTCCACATTGCAACTAGCTTTTCAAAAACTACCATTTGCTGAGTTTACAAACCCAAGTTTTCTTCATATATTTAAAACTAACCCACACATATACCAACAGATTAAATGCAGAAGTAGATCTGGGTTCCCCTGTTCAGATAGACAGTAAATACATTTGCTAACAACGCTAGTCTTTTTACTTATTTTTAAATTTTGGAAAATAGTTATTTTCATTAAAATATTTATGTAATGCGTTTATTTTAATATTTTTAAATTTTCAGTTCTAATTTCTAATAAGGTAACTATCAATAAATAACTCATATAAACAAAAGGTCTTTGGTATCCTCAATAGTTTTGTAAAGTGTTTTTATAAAGTGCTCCTGAAGCCAGAAGTTTGAGAACTACGTAAGCTAACACCTATTACGGTGGAATCAAAATTTTGAGGGAGCCTTTGCAATGTCAGAGAAACAGCCAAATCTACTTCGGCTTCGCATCAATCCTCTACCCAAAAAAGAGAGAGGTGCGCGGCTCTGGGCCGCGTTTGGGGTGGAATCAAGACTGCGTCTCCGGTCTCCCTGGAAACCTCTCTCCCCGCGTCCTCTGGACCGCGTCTTCAGTCCCTCTCCGCCTCTGATTGGAGCAGGTTACGCCAGTGGGCGGTCCGTCGGGAGTGGGGCGGGGCTTCACTTCCGTTTGGGGCCCACTCGCATGAACGTGCTGACGTCACGCTGAAGCCGCTGCCCTGACGCCCCGCGTTTGCATCCCCGCCGAAGTCTCTGGAGCTGGGGTCTCGCGTCAGAGGTGGGACGCGAGCCGTTTCCCCTCAGAGGCGTGGAGTCCAGCGGCCTCCGTCCCTCCTGTCCCGGCCGGGCGCTGCCCAGGGCGTCCGGGCGGCCGTCATGGATCTGAATTTAAACCGAGCGGATTATTTACAGGTAAACCCGACGGGCTGGCCGAGGGTTCGGTCCTTGCACTGACGCCCGTCCGGGTCGGCCGGAGCGGGCGCGGCGCCCTCCTCACGGCCGGCTCCCCGGGGGCGGAGAAAGCCGCGCACGCCCCCGCGAGTCCCGGCGCCTCCCCGGGCTCCTCCCCGGGCTCCTCCCCGGCCCCGGTCCCCTCTTCAGGCTGCAACCACCGGGGGTGGGGGCGCCTAGGGCTCCCGAGCCTCCGTCTCTAACCGGCCCGCTCGCCCGATCACCACTTACTTCCCGCCGGGAGCCGGACCTCACCAGCGGGCGGGGCTTCCAGAAACATTTTCTGTGAAGTATCCTGCCGGTAATGTCACAGCAGTCTTTGTTGGCCTGACAACGTGCATTTTGACAGGCGTCAATTTGCCGGTTTCGGGCTGTTTGCTCTGTTCCGTGACTTCTGTGGTGCATTTCACGAGGTAGTAAGTGCATCGCCGATCCTATTTCATCCCACGAATTACTGCAGTAAAAATAAGCCTCACTGTGGGCTGAACGTGCTGGTGCTTGTACGCTGATGCACAACTCGGACTACAGGGGGCTGGTGTGTGTCCTTAGGTGGCGGTGACCTCCCAGAAGACCATGAAGCTCCTTCCTGCCTCCGGACGCAGAGCCACGCAGAAGGTACCGTCCGGGGGCTGCTTTCCCCGCCTCTCCGTTCCCACGAGACCCGTGGCGTCCCTTCCCCCAGAAATGCCCACGTTAAAATGGGGAGCAATTTCTTTCATTTGAACAGAGGTTGGCATGCCCAGGACGTTTGCAGTGATTTTCGTGGACATTATAAGTATTATGTACAATTAGCAAATAGCAAACTTGTTAAAACCATATTTCATTTTCCTGGAAATAATTTACTCTCTGTGTACTTGTGTGCACCAGATTGTGTATGTGAAAAAAAAAAGTGCAACAGTCAAATATAGAAAAATGCTTTTTGAAACATTATCATTTTAAGAATAATTTTAAGAATAATTAATAAAAAAAAAGAATAACTATTTTGATGTTGAACTTTATATTTAGGAATGTGGTTTATTTTTATAGAAATAGTAATCCTGTGAGACAAGGCAATTATTTTTTAGTCCACTAGTAGGATATTTTAATAGTGCAAGATAAATACAATATGCTGATATGTTAACATGTTAAGATGTATCAACAGATTTCTGATTGTCATTTATCATATTCAGTCTACTAGATCAGCACATCTCAAACTCTTAGGTGTCAGGACCCTTTCACTCTCTTAGGTTATTGAGGATCCCAAAGAACTTCTGTTTATGTAGGTATATCTATCATTACTTACTGTTATTAAAATTTAAACTAGGAAATGTTTACAAGACTTATTATTTCTATTTTAAAAATAATAAGTGTATTACATATTTACATAAATAACATTTTTATGAAAGTAACTATTTTCAAAACCAAAAAAGAACTTGGGACAACAGCATTGTGCTACATTTTGCACATTCTTTAGTCTGGCATAAATAAAAGTACCTGGATTCCCATGTCTGTTTTCATGTCATTCTGCTCTGTTTTGGTTGAAGTATATGAAGAAAATGTAGCTTACACAGATACAAAGTTGAAAATAGAAAGGAGTATTTCAGTAGCTCTTTCAGATAATTATGGCTTTTCATATTTGATACCACATCTATACTTGACAAGTGGTAGTATCCTAAACATTAGGTGCAATGTGTAATCTGAAACCATATTGTTTAACTTTTCAGATTTTGATACATTAAAATTCACTGGTTTTTCTTATACAAAATTAATTGTCTGACCTCATACTTTGAATGGATCTCTTACCCATGCATGAATTTATAGCATCCTGTGATGATCATTTGGGATTATTGGTTTATTTGAGTTATACACATATTCCAAATATTTTCTCCATATTATAGTTAATAGGGCATAATAATAGTAATTTTAGATTTTCTTCAATCTATCACAGGTAGTTATTGGAGATCATGATGGGGTGGTCACGTGCTTTGGCATGAAGAAAGGAGAAGCAGTGGTATGTATAGCTTTTAGTTTTAGGGGGGAAAAAGATTTTCTAAAAGAGAAACACCACTTATTGAATAATCCTTGGTTAAAAATTTTCTAAAATACAATAAAAAATGGATTGTGAGGGAAGTAGTTCTATAAAGCATGAGACTGCAGACAGTACAAGAGTCATTTGCCAGTTATTTGTAAAACACCTTTTACAACCTAGGGTGATTTATTAGTTTTCTATGGTGTGTAACAAATTACCTCAATCTTAGGGGCTTAGAACAGAACACCTTTATTATCTCACAGGTTCTGGGGATAATGGCTGTGTGTAGATGCCAGACAGGGTCTGTGCGTTTCAGGAGCTGGGAGCCACATTCCAGGCTCACGTGGTTGTCAGCAGATTCCACTTTTCTGCTCTTGGAAAACTGAGGTCCCCACCTATTGCTGTCTGTAAGTCAGGGCCTGCTCTCAGCATCTCGAGGCCCCCACAGTTCCTTGCTATGTGGTCCTTTCACAGGCCCTCTCACAACATGGTGACTTACTTCTTCAGACTATCATTTTTGTAAGTTTAAAATCACAGCATTTTTTACAATAAAGGAAAATGCTTACAATAAATCTGTGCTCTTGATTTTTTGTTCAATGGATTTTGCAGGCAGTGTTCAAGACTTTGCCAGGGCAGAAGATTGCAAGACTGGAGCTTGGAGGGGTTCTTCACACACCTCAGGAGAAAATTTTTATTGCTGCAGGATCTGAGATCAGAGGCTTCACAAAGAGAGGAAAACAGTTCCTCTCTTTTGAAACAAACCTCACTGAAAGCATTAAAGCCATGTATGTTTACTCTTTTCTATTTTTACATATCCATTTATAGTATTTGGGATAGGTAACAAACATCTGATTAAGTATCATATCTTAATAGGTGTTCTGGGAAATAAAATTGACTAGTAAAGGTACTAGTCAGAAATTAAATTTGACCTAGAATCAATATAAAATCAATTGGTTGTTTAAGTGTTTTCTTTTTAAGACTTTCATAGCATTTGTATTTTCATTTTTGACTAGTTGGTTCAGTAATGGTTCATGATCCAGGTATGAAAGAAAAAAGTCAAAGAAATCTCCAGATATGTAAGTTTCTATTTCTTTGCTATCTCTGATAGTTCCGGTTTTGAGGTAGCATCATTTTCTTGAAAGTCTGGCCATCAAAGTTGATGACCACCAATAGGGTACAAAAACAGGAAAGTCAGATAAGACTAAGTGAAAACTCCCTTATGCAACTACAATTGTAGTTTTTGAATCGTGGGCTCGGAAAGGCCTTAAAGTTTATCTCACCCACGGTTCCTCACATCTGCTACTTAGGAGAATCCCTTCGCATCTCAAACCAATAGATTACTTGTCCTACCACATACTTGCAGAATCAGAATTATTAGGAATGGGTTAACAGAGAAAAGTTCTTTATTTTAATCTGATGCAGCCAAGTTGTATAAGCAGGCAGACCTCGTTTTAAAAACTACTGATTTAACCCGGAGTTCTGTGTGATACACAGCTCCCCTGTATAATTCTGTATGATGCATACATAGCACATGCCATAATGTCTGGGCTTGGTGACATTAGATAAGAATTAACCAGTGGCAAGTGGAAGTATTTTCAGTGGTTTAACAAGAATGTAATACTTTTGAAATGCTTTTGTAGATAGGCATGGCCAGTGTTCATTGTGAAATACTAAAATCGGAACTAATAATCATTAGCCTACCTCCACATTCAGAAAGGTATGTGGACAGAAGTGGGAAGATCAGAAGTTTCTCAGCCAATAGTCTCTTTTGCTCATTTCTTAAATGCTTTTACTGGAGTGGCAGGGGTGAGATAAAAAGGTTCTTTACTCAATTTTTGAAAAATTACTACCTGAATCTCCACATTTTTATATGGTTGCATAGGAAAACAAGATTATAACTTGAAAATATCCAAAAGGAAATTGATCACTTATAAAATTGGCTACCACTCATAGATCCTTCCCTTCTTAATGCTTCTGTCTGCCTCACTTTTGTCAACAAGAGTGACTGCCAAGAGTACTTTGAACAATGTAATGCAGGTGCAATGAAGATGGATTTCAAATGAAATTTCAAATCTTGAAAAAGATATGGGATTTCATTGTGTTGATAGAAATGATACTGAGAGGATGACTCAGATCATATGCAGAAACACTGAAGCCTCCTAACTGAAGATGAGAAAATCAGTGAGGATCATTATAGAAGGAATAATTTTACCATCAAAAAATTTAAATATATACTAGAGGTGGAGAAATAAGTGAAACCTTCAAAAAACCACAGTACCCTCTTTATGATCACATGGTAATAGCAATCTAGAAGTGAAAGGTGTAGTTTTTGTCAAGCTATTTCAGCTTCCCAGTGAAAATTTGATTCAGTCTTAGAAATTATTAGAACAGTTGTGACTATTGCCTACATTTTATTAAATATAATTTGAAATGAACTTATTTTCCTTTCATTATTTAAGATAAAATTCTAATTTAGTCATTTTTCCTGTTTATCACTTAGTTTTTAATTTGTTCTTGACTTCAAATAGCCTTTTCTAAGCAATATAGTGTGGTAGTAAGAAAACTAACTCTAGAGCTAACCACTACCTGAGTTGCAGTTTGCCCCACTGTCTGCTAGTTGTGTACCATTGAGCAAGTTACTTAACATTTTATTATTCACCTGTAAAAAGGGGTAATAATGATCCCTAGTTTATAGAGTTCTGATGAATCAGTTAATGTAAATCACTCAGACAGTGCTTAGCATGTACTACCCACTCAAAAGCATTACCTTTTGACATATGTCTTCAGATATAGACAATTATCAACTTTGTTTTCAGTTTTTCTGACTTCAAGTTTTGATGAGACTGCAGCCTTAAGATTCTCATTTTCAGCTTTCAAAATCAGTGTTATACCAACAAGCTAGAAATTAAGTTGGTAGGGGACAAAATAAAAAACCCTAAAACTGTGTTCTCTAAGTCTGTGATAAAATGATAGTAAACTGTATTAACTTTTATTTTTATCTGAAAAAAAATCAGAAATTTTCTATGCGTATTTGTGAAAATACGGATATCTTAAAGTACTTTTCATGTTCTCAGGCACATATCTGGTTCAGACCTCTTTCTCAGTACAAGTTACATCTATAACCATTATTGTGATTGCAAAGACCAACATTATTACCTTTCTGGGGATAAAATCAATGATGTCATCTGCCTTCCAGTGGAAAGATCACCTCATATCACACCGGTATTGGCCTGCCAGGACCGAGTCCTCAGAGTTTTACAGGTTGGTGTTATTTGCATTTTCATAATTTTTCATGATTTAGGTTAATGAATAGTGATAAACTGTGTACTTGAGATAAATTACTTTAGTAATTACTACCACTTTAAATGTTCTACTTCACTGGAAAATTTTTTTTTAATATTTTAATTGGTAATCTAATTTTTTTACTTGAGGCAAATGTATTCAGATCTTTGGCAAGTTTTTAGAGAGGCATACAGTAGACTGTGTTAACCAGAACTCAAGCAACCAGCACTCTCAAGCAACTGATAGAAAAATTGAAGAAATAATACCACATTTATTTGGCATGAGTGCCGGTTAACTGGTAGTCTTGTTATATTTATCCAGCATCTCCCGATCTCCGTGGGTGCTGGTTAACTGAGAGTCTACTGCATATGGGTGAAAGGTGGTAATTCCTCCCCACACATATCATTTTTGAGCTAATACAATGAGAATGGAGTACCTTTGCTACAAAGAACCCTTTCAGCTTTTCTTTTTTTTTTTTTACGTTCTTCCTCCATCACCCTCCCCTGTCCCTAAAAATCAATTCCCCTAAAAGAGGTAATTGGGTTCGGGAGATATTGTTAGGCTTTAACAGAGATAGTTGAAATCAGGGTTGTATCATTGGAATTTATCCACTGGTAATGACAGTATATGGAACAGAATAAACCTTTAGCGAATATTTGTTAGATAAGTAAATGAGTGATAGATTGAAAATTGAAAACCATAGGTGGCTTTAACAACTCTTTAAGGCCATTGTGAGTAGTAATAATAGTTTCAACTGTGTCGTCTTGAAAGTGATTTCAATAAAATATACACCAGTACCCATCAAATAATGTTTAATGCAAGTAACATATAATGTGGATCAATTTGTTCAGAAAGTTAGGCTGATGATCATGCCACTGAACAACAGTGTAGCTGTTTACTCTGTGCCACCACACGCTATCCACTCTTTGGAATTTCATGGCCAAATGGCCATTTCTTGGCATTAGCCTTTGTGGGTTGTTGTTGTCGTTGTTTTACTTATGGGGAATTAAAGATAATGTTCAAGGTTCATTCTAGAGGCTTGAATGATTAATTTCTCCCTTTACCTGTGCTCTCAAATATGAGTTGTTTGAATAAAGCTTTTTAACAGGGGCTGACTAGCATTAAGTTAGATTCCGCTTTGTTTAACAGGAAGAGTTCCATATGCTTATTGTAAAAAAAAATAATAATCACTAAGGATTTACGGAAAGAAAAAGGTACATTCTTTTCTCTGCCCAGCACACTTCTGCCCCCCATCTCCCTTTCTAGGCAGTCTGTCCCCATCAGTAGCATTTTTTAGGCAGTCTTATATTACATATATTCTTTTGTGTTTATATAGTTGTGTGTAGATGTCTAAATTTTAAAATGTTATTTTAAACAAAAGATAAAGCATATGACTGTCTTATATGTTCTATATATTAAATGTTTACTATAATTTTGAAAATTTTTTTTCATTGAATGAGGTATCACAGATGTCTTTTTCATGTGAGTATAAGTACTTCTGCCTCATTCTTTACTGTTTCACAAATACTATGCAGTATATGAATGCATTGCAAGTGGCAAAATTGAAAAGAAACAGATAAAAGGACCTAACTTGTTTTCTTATCTATATAGCAGGTCATTCTGCCTCTCACTGGAGTGGGTTTTGGAAATACCCAAAGGCAAGCCCAAAATTATGGCTGGGCTTTGGTGCTCTCACCGCCGCAGCCTGGGTTCAATCCCGCTTAGAAAGGACAGAAGAAACACGTGCTCCTGTGAAGTGTTGTTAGGAGAGTTTACCATTGTCAAGTTTTCAGGCAAACAGAGTATTTAAAATGAAAAGTATTCAAAGTGGAGAATATTTTAATATATTTCTCTTTTTGATCTTTACATTTTAATTGTATTTTATTTTAAAATGAGTTAACACATACAAAATTGCTAACAAATGCAAATTAATGTTTGTGACCTAATTTTTTCAGCAGTTTTATTCTAGAGTTCTTTATATGAATATTGATGTTGTCTCCAAGTGCCTGGATGATTTTAAATATATATTCTGTTTCAGTTTTAAAATACTTCTTCTCCTTCAGGGATCTGATGTGATATATGAAGTTGAAGTTCCTGGCCCACCTACTGTTTTAGCGCTGCACAATGGAAATGGCGGTAATCAGGATTTCGTTTTCCTCTATCAGATGAGGAAGTAGATTATGTTAAATCTAGACATTCTAGGTTTTTAATCATTTGACTGTATATTAAATGAAAGTGGGAAGTTGTAGAAAGAACCTGAGCTGGAATTGAGACAGTGGATGTCTGGTAACTTGCCAGTTACTAACAGTAATGAGTTATTGAACTTTAATTTTCAGTTTTTTCATCTTCAAGTTAAATGATAAGGAAGGGTCTTACCTCCTACCATTATAAAATTCTGTGACTATATAACCATCCTCCCAACTTAAGTTTTCTGTATTTTTACATTTTTAAGTGAGATTTTTATGTGAATGTCAATATATATGAAAATAATTTAAAGAGATGAGTTGTGAGGTAAATAAAATGTTACCTTTAATTATAACATAACTAGGTGACTCTGGAGAAGACCTTTTGTTTGGAACGTCAGAAGGAAGACTTGGGCTTATTCAGATGACTCCATCCAAGCCAATATATAAGTGGGAAATTCGAAATGAGAAGAAGAGGGGAGGTATGTTTTTGATGTAGTTCAGAAATTTTAGTGATTATTAAATAAAATATCCTAGGTTGTATAGTTCATTCTTACTTATTCATAGTATATAAATAGCAGACTTAGCAATTCACAGAGCCACCTCAGATATATTTGCTATTTATTTATTTAGCCTGTCTGTCATATTTTTGGATAATTTTTAAAAGTAAGACATGCTAATAGTAATTTAGGATGGATAGGCTCTTATGTGCTAATGTCCATCCATAGCAAGCTTGTCCAACCAGCCTGGAATGGCTTTGAATGCAGCCCAACACAAGTATGTAAACTCTCTTAAAACATGAAGATTATGCATGGAGCTCTTTTTTAGCTTATCAGCTATTGTTAATGTTAGTGTATTTTATGTGTGACCCAAGACAATTCTTCCATTGTGGTCCAGGGAAGCCACAAGGTTGGACCCCCCCTGATATATAACATCATTCTATGCTCCAATCCATTTTTCATTGTTTGGTGTGGGAAATTAAGTGGAATTTGGGAGGATTTGGTATGAGGCAGGGAGGAAGTGCAATGGGTCAGGGAGTATTCCTGTTTGCTAAGGAATGTATATCTGACTTGGTAGGTAGTGAGATGGCTATTCTAAGTAGGGCATGTTTGTTCATATATTCGTTCCTTCAACAAATGCTTGCTTGTGAGGAGAAACAGGATAAACTAATAAATGAATGAATTAGGCAGCTTCACCTGGCACCTGAAGAAAATACCGCAGGATAATGCACTGGAGAGTGATGGTCAGGAGGAGGAGGGCTGCTTTTAGACTGAGTGGTCATGGGAGGTATCTTGTGAGAGGAGACATTGGAGTTCAGATCTGAGTGATAAGGAAAGGAGTTAGCGATGCGAAGATGTGGGGGAAAGAACATTCCAAGAAAAGGAAAACATAAGGGCAGAGGACTTAAGGCCCAGGTACACAATTCATTTGAGCAGTAGGAAGACCAATGTGCCTACATGCATTAGCTCAGAGTTGAAGTCAGAGAGGGCAGGGCAGGGCCAAACCATGTCAGCCCTTGTGTGTCCTGGACAGGTGTTTGAGTTTTAAACTAAGTGCAGTGGGACATCTTTGGAGAGTTGTAAGTTGGGGTATGACATGATCTAATTTACCAAAACAAAATGCTATGGAGATTGGATTTTGGAGGAAGCAAATCAAAATTGAAAGCATGGAGGTCAGTTCGGAAGTTACTGTTGTTATCATTTATTCTGGTGTAGGCTGGATATTCCAGTAGCCTGGACGAGGCTAATGGTAGTTGGAAATGGAAAGAAGGAGTATATATTTTGGAGGTAGAGCTGATAAAATTAGCTGATGGGTTTCATGTGGGAAATGGGAAAAAGCGAGGCATCAGATGAAATGTAGATTTTTGGCCTGAGCAACTGGGTGGTGTCATACTGAGATGAGGGTGTCTGGGGAAGGACCATTATTGGGATGAAGAGGGGACTGAAGAGTTTCGTCTGTGGCATGGAACTAAACTTTGAGATGCAGATGGAAATCTCCTAAGAGAAGATGCTGAGTTGGGACTTTTATATATGAGTCAGGAGCTCTAGGGAGGGGCCAGAGCTGGAGATGGAAACACAGAGGCCATTATGGCCATGAAGATTATATTTAAAGCCATGGAAGTAGATGGATATGGATGGAAAAGAAAAGGATGCCTGATTGTGCTCAACGTTTTTGGGGTTTTTTTTCCCATTTTGATTAGGTATATACATATTTTCATTCTTACATGGTATATATTTGACTATAATTTTACCTTTATTAACAGCTTATCACTTATATCATTTTTTAAAGGTATTTTGTGTGTTGACAGCTTTGACATTGTGGGTGATGGGGTTAAAGATTTACTTGTTGGCAGAGACGATGGAATGGTGGAAGTATATACTTTTGATAACGCAAATGAGCCTGTCCTACGATTTGATCAGGTAAGTTTATTTTTAAAAAGACTATATGAAAAGGTGCTTATTATTCATCAAATAATTATAGAGATGGCCATGGTGGTTTGGGTTTTATTAAATGAAGTATATTAAAACCTTGTGTTTGACTTAAGCTATTGCTGCCTTGACGTTATTAAAATCTTCCCTAGACTATGCTTGTGTTTGCCTTCAAGCTGAATAATAAATTAGTTTTTCATTTGGTTTCTAAATATTATATGTCTAAAGTATTAAATATTTTGCCTTAATAGATTCACAGTAGATTACAAGAGTAACATATGTTTGGGTAGCATAAATGATACTGTTTTTTAAAGTTGTAACATTTCAAAAATAAGCTTCTTATTGTTAGGGCAATAAAAAAGTTATCCTTAAGCAGAGAGGCAAAGAGTAGTAATTTCGCTTCTAGCCACCCAAGGATCCACTGTATAAGAAGTACTAGATAAGATTAATTTTTAGTTCACAAATTTTAAATGTAATTAAGCTTTTTTATTCCAAGGTATAGAGAAGCGTTCTAGTATAAACTGAATTTTTGTTTTCATAAAGTAGGATTCTCGAGTCTAGGGTTTCGCCATCCTACCTCATGCAAGATGCATTGAGGCTGTTAAAAAAAGAACAACACAAAATCGTTAACTCAGTAACAACTTTTTTTTTGTCTGATTTCTCTAATAATGGTACCTCCCAGTCCCAACTTGAACTGTGGATCAGCAAATACAGATGTTTTGGTGTATAAAGTATATTCTATAGATAATATGGGGATAAAGATATTACTCAACTTATTTTTTTTAAGATTTATTTCATATTTGTTTATCTTTCTTTGGTATAAGAAGTCATCTTGCTAATGGTGCAAAAAAATAGGCTTAAACGTGTATTTTTGGCATAATAATCCTGGTTTTTTCTCATCAACCCTTGGGGCTTACTTGAACTATCTGTGAAATTTTTAATTGCTAATGAACTGCTTAATCTTGAATTTATTTTAGGCATTGTCTGAAAGTGTCACTTCTATCCAGGGTGGTTGTGTAGGGAAAGATGGCTATGATGAAATCGTGGTATCCACATATTCAGGTAAGGTGAATGGTAGTGGGTCATTGAAGAAAGACTTGATAATAAAAATATAAATTTAATAAATAGCTTTCTATGATGCTTTTTAAAAATGCATTACTAGTAAGTCACTCTTATCTACAGCATTAAAAGCTTTTTTGGTTAAAAAATAAGGAGGGAAGAGGGAAGGAGTGGGCAGATTGATTTACAAAACAGTTAATATTTAAATAATAGTTTTTAAGAGTGCTTGGCATGTCACTAGTATCTTTAAATGTTAAATGATATTCTTTGGTTTGAAAAGAAATTTAATTTATGTTTTGTTACTGAATACATTAAAACTTGCTTTCTTTTGAGTAGGTCATTTTTGCATTCTTAAAATAGTTATACAAGGGTTTAAGTTTCCATGAAAATAATTGTTGAAAAACAGCATTTATTCATCAGCTATTTTTGCATTTGCTAGAATGTGTTGACTTATTCCATACTTGAAAACTAAAACTAAATTAAGAAATAAAAGATTTTCTTAATCATAGTATGTGTATTTTAGTCTTGTAGGCAAAGCAAAAATGGTATCACGAAATGCTGAAATAATTTCTTTATGGTTTGACTGTATCCCAGCTTGCTTTGTTTTGTTTTGGTTTGTTTGAAGAAGACTAAGTCCTAGGAATAAGTGAGGTTGATATTATGGACAAAGAAGCATGTAGACTGGGGTTTCTTTAACAGTAACAAGACTTGATGTTGCATGATTGTTAACTCATCTCTAGGCTGGGTGACAGGTCTGACAACAGAGCCTGTTCATAAGGAAAGTGGACCAGGAGAAGAACTGAAAATTAATCCGGAGATGCAGAATAAAATTGCTTCTTTACGGTAATTTTGACTTTTTGGTTTGCCTTTTTATTTTTCATGTTATGAAGTGTGTGGTTGTTTATTACTTACAGATGCAGTGTATTTTATTGGTAGGAATTAATACACTTGATTAGTTTATCACTTTTAAATGAAAACTTATCAGTTTGCGAAAATTAGCAGTCAGTGCTGATTAATATTTTAGAGTTATACTTTTTCTATACTTTATTCTTTGTTGACATTTTCTTAGATCAGGAATTATATCATTTCATTTGTTTAGGTTTATAGGTAGTTGTAGTGTTTTGTTTTATCACAGGCATTAGAAAGAAACTAACACAGATGGCTCTGTTCCTCATTCATTTGAATGTGGGCCTTTCTGTATGTGTAACTTTGCCTTCTAAGTTTTCTTACTGGATGTGAGTGATGTTGACTTCCTTATACACAGGGATTGCTTTCGTGGCCTGTGCAGTTTGACAAGTCCTTTGAAGGGGACTCAAGTGAGACTTTTAACAAGTGCTCTCCCTACTGCAGCTCTCGTCAGCCTCTTGTGGGAGTGAGGGCCAATATTTTTTTGTTGGCAGTTGAGGCTTTTTAAGGCAGCAGAATGCCACAAGTACTAGTTCACTGACGCGACACCTTAGGTTCTCTATGAGCCGCTTCAGCAAAGCCACCAGGAGAGCAAGCTCTAATGTACCTGCGACAAGGAGACCCAGTCATATTAATGAGGACTGTCTCCCATCCTCAGTGCAGTGCCTTATGCTTATAACCAGGTCTGCCCACTCCTGATACACGCTCACGAGAAGCTGCTTCTGTCCCGTTTGTTCAGTACCTGGAGCACAGGTACCTGAGGCACTCAGTAACCATTTCCTGAACGAGTACATCCTTCCCTTCCAAGCTCCTTCTAGACTTTCCCCCTGCATTAGGGGAGCTGAGCCTCACGTTGTTCTACCAGCTTCATCTGCAAATGGCCTTTCCCAGTCATCATAGGGACTGTCAGCAAGGCCTGCACAGGCCAGAACCTCCCCAACACTTGGTAGCACTTCAGCTGTACCACTGGCTTGTGGTCAAATTTGTGGCACCCCAGATGTTAAGACTCTGCAGCTGTCTTCTTTTGTCTCTCTCTCCTAATGTCTTCTGAAAGGTGCATGTCTGCTGCTTTCACATGTGTTGTTTCTTCTCACTAAGTCTAATGCCCCTCTCTTGCCCAGTACCGTCAGGTTCTCTTCTGGTTAGTACTGCATGTAACTATAAGCACATCTGTATCTTAGAATTGATTATTTTCAACCTGCTTTGATACAACTCATTTAATATTGCTGTTATGGGAGTAAGTAGATGTTTTAATTTTTTAGATTAGAGATAAATAATGTAGAGTCATTTGGTCATTTATAGAAGCAAAAATTTTGTTCCTGTTAGTGTTGTACTTCTAGCTCAACCAATAAAAGTCTGTTTTGCAGAAGAAATTGTCTCACATTTTTATAAACATTCTAAGGACCTCAAATGTATATACTTATAGGTGACAAAGTTGTATATGTTTTCCTCTAGGAGTGAGTTGGAACATCTCCAGTATAAGGTACTACAGGAAAGAGAGAAATATCAGCAGTCTTCTCACTCAAGCAGAGCCAGATCAGCAGTACCTTCATTCAGTATAAATGACAAGTTCACGTTAAATAAAGATGATGCCAGCTACAGCCTTATCTTAGAGGTGCAAACAGCAATAGATAATGTCTTAATACAGGTAAGCAAAATGTCTGTGTTTTATGACTGGATCTATTTTGTAAACTACTCATATGCACTAATTATTATTGAATGCTTGGTGTTACACAGTAATTTTAAATGTTTGTCTTTTAAATGTTGTATTTAGTTTAGATAATAATTTTAAAGGTTTATCTTAATCTTCTATTAGATAATCAGTTTGCTCATAGATTATCCAAATTAGTCTATCTTTTCTTTTATTTATTCTGCATATTATACATAAGACTGAGGGACTTAAGTTTTAGGATGAGTCAGAAAGGACATTAAAGATTTTGTTCTTTAGCTAACCTTTAGGAGGATCCTAATAGAGATATGACTTAGAAAACTCCAGCATTTAATACTCTTATTAGAACCTTTTCTAAAGCTCCAAATACTGAAATGATAGCCTACAGTCCAGCTTGCTCATCAACCACCACTTTCTAGGTAGGTCATTAGGCAGAGTACATAATCCCAAAGGTGAAATTTAAGAATAATAATGTACTACTCCATTCATCAATATATTTGGTTTTTTTCTTTAACATGGAAGATATTCATAAAGTTGAAAAAGATAATAGTACGATGAATGGAAAACAAGCAAGTGATGGAAAAACCCATCAGAAAGTGAGAAAAGAATAAAGAGGAAGAAGAAGACAAGGTTTAAAAAGATAGGAGGGAGAGATCATGTTATTAATTAGCACTTAAAGGCAGAAATCTAACTAAGGCTAGTAGCTCAGGGACTGCTGCTTCGAACCGCTCTGGGAGCATCATTAACATTGAAGATGCAACAGTGTTTCCTGGAAACTGCTTCTCCAGAGAGGCCCAAAGTCGTCTTCTGTCTGTGTTATAGCTGAAGTTAAAATTGATAAAGATGAAACTGATATAATCAGAATGGCCATATGATTACTTGTAGCTTGTGGTAAGGAAGATTACACCTTTAAGGGGTTTAGTGAGAGATGACATTCTATAATCTGATAATCCAAATTAGAAAAAAAAATAGGTCATTGTCATACAGCATTTATTTTCCATTGTATTTATTTTCTAGGCGTGCCTATTATCAAATATAAATTAAGAGAATTTATATTCTTGAATTTAAAGGAAAACCCTTAGAGAAAATATGTTTTGTGAAAATTTTTACTTTTCCAACTGAACCCTTTTTTTTTTTTAATGCTGACTGTAGAGTGATGTTCCAATAGACTTACTTGATGTGGATAAAAATTCTGCCGTTGTTAGCTTTAGCAGCTGTGATTCTGAGGTGAGTGAAAAATGTAAGGAATTCTTCAGACGCTTTCATTTCTATTACGCCATTTTTCATAAAGCCTGTAAATGCCACTAGGGTTCCATGTTTCTTCTTCAGTCTCTCCCTTCCTAACCTTTCCCTCAAAATCTGTGGCTGCTTTCCTTGTTTGTCCTCAGATAATGAGGGAGTTGGCCTGGATCCTGGCTTTCCCTGATCTCTTAAATCCAGTTAGTGTTCTGCTTTCTGCCCGCCTGCCTCCACCTTCACTAGGCTTCCTTTCGCCTCTGTGAACTCCCCAGACCCTGTGTTTGCTGGAACTGCTTTCCCACCACTCTCTCTGCCTCCATTGTTGCCTCTCACTTCAGGCTGTGCTGTACCCTGCTGCCTGAGAGGCCTTCCTAAAATACAGTGTCGCTGCTGTGCCATTTCTTTCTCAAAACCTTTTAGACTCCTTGTTTCCTGTCCCATACAACTCTAGATTCCTAATCTTTCACCATTACTACCCTCCCTTCCATGCACGCTATTTCTTGCACGCTGACATTCGTAGAATTTCTTGAAAATGCCGTGTAGTTTTCCACATTCCTGTATTTGAACATGATCTGTTTCTTCTGCTTGCCCTTCCTCACTTTTCTGGGCTGGTTGAATCGTGCTTGACCTTCATGCAGCAGGCATTTATTGAGCACTTACTGTATGCACAGTGCCTGGGATAAGATCTTGTTGGAGTTTCTGGACCTGCTTACTGTATCACTTCTTCTTGCTTAGTCCTGGCAGACCAACAGTCTCAGAGCTCCGTGTTGCACCTGGAGGGAAGTTAGATAAACGTAAGGGCTGGAGTGGCTGCATTGCGGACCAGGAAGGGGGAGCAGGGGATGGGACTGCAGTTGGCAGCTAGTGACACATGTGAAATAGGGAGCAATAAAAAGAGTAAATAAAGAACCAAGTTGATAACTGTAAGAGGGATTAATTTTCAGTATAATGTAATTTCATAGTAAAGCTTTTCTTTTTTGGTAAGAGATTTTCTAACAGTTGTGTTTCATATGGTTTGTCATCCCTATTTGAGAATTAAAACATAAAAGGTTAGGGCCTACATTTTTAAGATCATGTAAAAAAAATCAAGTTAATGTAAATATAAAATCTTTCATTCCTAAATACTATGAAAGATTAACCTCTTTTATTTGTATCACTGCAGGATTCTTTGGAATGAGTAACTTATACTAATTTAAAATTAAAATAATTTATACTATTTTCTGGAATGATAGCTTTAGAAAAACCTTACTATGGAGATTTGAAGTATATAAAAAGTTCAAAGATTACTATAATTATCTCCATTACTACTCACCTCACTAACTTTAGCATATGGCTGTCTTATTTCATGCTCTTTGGCCTCTTCTGCCCCCATTCCAAGCCTAATGCCATACATTTCATCTCTTCTAATCTATATCATTTTATCTATAAATACATAATACTTGTTTTTATTTGTTTTTTGTTTTTTGTAGTATGTGGGTAGTTCCCTGGCTGGGAATCGAACCCAGGCTGCAGCATTGACAGCGCCAGCACTGAAGCCTTAAGCCACTACACCACCAGGGAACTCCCAAGACTTGTTTTTAATTACACAAAAATATATTCATTTTTAAATTGATTGGGCCTCTGTTTACTAAGTTTAAATTATTTAAAATGTTTGAATTTGCTTTTTGATATTAGCATTCTCTTTATTTCTTCAGTTATTTACTAAAAATAGGGAAATAGCAGTATATGAAAATTGCACATCACATATTTCATGTTGCTTTGTATTTGCAATTCATGAACCCAGATATATTTTTCTATTTTAGTAGTTTAATCCTCAATTTCAAGAAGTTAAATACTTGAATAACCTTTCCAGTTTAATTCAGCAAACATGTATGAAGTCCTACAGTAAGCCAGGTACTGTGCTACTTGGTGGGAAAACAGACATGAGATATTTCTCAGTATTTGTGAAGATCAAAGACATTCTATCCCAAATGCTGATGTTTGTCTTATAAACATTAGGAGTAGTTTGTACCATACATTAAAATTTTTAGAACAATATTTTAAAACATTGTAGAGACTCAGGATGGAAAGAGCATGAGCTTTAGCATCTTAAAGATATGAATTTGAATTAAAATTTTATTCCTCATGGCTTTTGGGAAATTTACCCAACTTCTCACGTCAGTTTCTTCATCTGTTACAACTTACTTAATAAAACTTCCACCACACAGGGTTGTTTGTAGGAATAAGCAAGAAGCGTTTAGCACAGTGTCACCCACATAATAGGTGCTCAGCAAATAGTAACCATTATTGATGCTATTTTTATAGTTAAAAACACAGATTCATCCTTTTCCTTTACTTCCACTTTTTCCCAGTCAAACGACAACTTTCTTCTTGCCACTTACCGGTGCCAGGCAAATACCACAAGGCTGGAACTCAAGGTAAAAATGTTTGAAATTAACCTTTACTTAAAAGTTTGAACTTTCTTTTTTATCTTGGTATATATCTTGTAACATATGATATCGTATGTTTGCATTAAATTTCTCCCTGAAGTGATTCATTTTGGAGTAAGGACTTTTGAATGGCCTGTTAGGTTTTAATTCAGTCCAGACCACTATCTACTATTATCATTCAACCCATCACCTTCTCTAAAATTACCAATCCTTAATTTTCTCTAACTGAAAATTTTTTTCCCTAGCTTTAGATTATGGAATGGCATAGCATTGCAAAGTATAGACAAATCACTCCAAAATATGTGGTGGGGATAACATTTTTTTGTGGGGGTATTTCCCTGGCTGGGAATTGAACCCAGGCCACAACATTGAGAGTGCCATAACCTAGCCACTACACCACCAGGGAACCCCCAAGGGGCTAACTTTTATAGATGGATTACTTTTGCTTTCAACTATCAAAATCTTTTAAAGTTATCCTTTTTTCTAGTAGTAAAAGTAGCTGTTTGATAGAAAGCCATTATTTTCTTAAAGCTATTACAGAGGAGATTAAGGCCTAAGTGCTTAACTACTTGTGTTGAATATTTTAAAGACAGTGTTTGCATTGCTAGATTATTTTTACTTTCTTTTTTGTGTTGAACCAGATTCGCTCAATTGAAGGCCAGTATGGCACGCTTCAAGCATATGTGACTCCAAGAATTCAACCCAAAACCTGTCAGGTCCGCCAGTACCTTATCAAACCCCTTTCACTTCATCAAAGAACTCACTGTATTGATCATGACAGGTAGGACAAAGGAGGAGCAGTTTATTTCTAGTGTATTGTATTACATGATGCAGATAAACTTGCTTTTAATTTTTATAGTATAAATTCTGATAGTATTTGTACATTTTAAAAATTAAATATTTAAATGCTGTGGATTAATATTTCTTAATATTATAGATGTAAGATTCTCTGTCTTCTTTTAGGGGCTGGTTTGAGCTGGACTTCCCTGTCTTTCTCATATACTGCCATTCTGATGTCAATAGAAGAACAGTTCTCTCTCACACACACCTGTCATGAGCAAATATCATTTGGCATTTGAGTTTTCTGTGATGTGAACAGGACCATGGTGCATTAGCCTCAGATATTGTCATTTCTTTGTTTCACCTCTGGAAATAACTTGTAGAGCAATTGATTGTGTCGTCCCTATTATTTCTAACTTCCATTCTAACATATGCATCATCCTGTTTGTAGTTTTTCATTTTCTTTCCTGAAGATGAGAGACCATAGACTTCAATGAAAGAGAAAGAAAGGAAGTGAATTATTGAATACTTTCCCTGTGCCATGCATTGTGCTAGGTGCTTAGGTGTTACCATTTAAGTCTTGCAGCAAGACAGGGAGTAATGTCTCTTATTTTACAAATGAGAAGTGGAGGCTTGGAAAGTAACAACGTGCTGATAAAGAGCTGTGATTTGAGGCCAAAGCCCATGTTTTTTCTGTTGCAGCTTGTAATTTTAAAGGTAGGTGATTTAAATTAGTTATAAGGAGAAATATTCCTGAGGAAGATTTTTTTGAAAACATTAAAGAGGATGGATTCTTTTCAGGGTCTCTTCTGCTTAAAAGTCGAAGTTGTTGTTAATGCTGGAAATAATAGCAAAGACGAGATTAGTCTTAGGATGTGTTCCTATGTGACTTTGGGATACAGCTAAATCTCCAGGCTTTTGTTTCCTTATCTGCAATTGAGAAAGTTGATCTGGTTGATCCCAAAAATCCCTTCTAGTTCTTAGTTTCCTTAATTCTGTATTTTCTTAAAATTCCTTCTGAACCTGATTTCCACTAACTTTATATTTTCTTAACTGTTTATAACTATGCATTTGCTATTTACACTCTATTTGATTTATTACACAACTGTGTGTGTGTGTGTGTGAGAGAGAGAGAGACAGAGAGACAGAGAGACAGAGAGAGAGATTTTGCAAGATAGAAGGCATTATTCCCTAACTTGCCAAATGGTACACAGAATTTCAGATCTGTCTGTCTTATTTAAAAGCCCAATTTTTTGCCTTCACTTTATGTGGATTATTTCCCTACAGATGTTCTTGTATGTTTTGTACTTTGTGTGGCAGAAATACTAGATGAACTTTTTAAAGATGAAATCTACCTGAGTAAACTGAATTTTGTTTGTAAAGCATGTTATAATGAAAACAAGCTATTTATATTACTTAACTGAATATTAAAAGCCAGAGGTATAGATAAGCAATTTTTTTCATGAAATCTAAATGTTTATTTATCTGATATATAAGATTAATTTGAGAAAAATTAAATGGATACTTCTATATTTGTTTAACTACTATTGCAGTATCCTGGTTGTTAATGTGTTGTGTACATATGTAGTCAAATCCACACACAAACGTGTACCTATGCTATGAAATTCCAGACCCATGAATACGCTGACTTTAACAGGCCAGTTCAGTTTTGCTGAAGTGCACTCCTGGGTGGTGTTTTGTCTGCCTGAAGTTCCTGAAAAACCTCCAGCAGGAGAATGTGTGACATTTTACTTCCAGAACACCTTCCTGGATACACAACTGGAAAGTAACTACAGGTAAACACAACTTGTTATTGCTTCATAAGGGTTTTTATATACAAGTAAATGGAGCTTCTAAATGTTCATTTGTTTTAAAACAGGAATAATTTGTGAATAATAGGATTGAAAACCTATACCGTTCAGGATAATATGTTGACAAACAAATAGAGTTAATGAGTTTTAAAAAATGATTGAATAAAGATGACTATGAAAGATCAGTATATTTTTCATTCCCAACAATAACCAGCTTTAAATTAAATTGTTTAAAATGACCCTTTCACAGTAGCAATAGCAATAACAGAATGTCCATATAAAAACTGTAGGAATATTTTTTATTAGAAATATGCAGAAGTTACATGGAGAAAACTTAAAGTTGTACAGACAAAAAACTTGATTCAGTGGAGTAACATTCTATAGTCATCAATATGAAGACACTGTAAATATGTCAGTCTTTCCCAAATTGATTTGAACATTATTCTGATTCCAATAAAAATTCTAAGAATTTCTTCATGCAAAAATAGGAAATGGCTCAGTACTTCAGAGCTTAGAACATGCAGTTTTGGAAGCTACCATGTTAGGAGGTGGAGGTCACTGTGTTCTTCAGTCTTCTCAGGCTCCCAGTTGCCCTCCTGCCCCTCTTCCCACCTACCTTCCTAAGGCTCCCAGAATTCTGTCTCTGAACACAGCAGCAGCAGGCGTTTCCTTCCCTGTTCCCATCTCTGAGCATGAAGGGACGCGCTTCTTGAATGAGACTCATTTCTCTACTTATGCTCTTCTAGCTTGTACCTTCTTGCCTCTTACGTCTTCTGTTTGGAGGGGAGGGGGCTTCTTAATCCTCTCTCTCTGTTTTTTGTTTTTTTTTTTTTTGGGGGGGGGTCGCGTTCCCTGGCTAGGAATCGAACCCAGTGCCAAAGCCTAGCCACTACACCACCAGGGAACCCCCTCTCTGTTTCTTCAAGTTTCTTTCCGTAAACAGATTACCCAGGTGTTCTGTTTCCTGCTTCCTAGCTGAGACTCCAGCATGCTGAATTCTGGAAACAGCTGTGAACTCATAATTTTACCTCAGATTGCAGCCTTTTAGAACCAAGAACTCTCCAGAAGTCTAATTGGTTTTAGGATCAGTTCTGTGGAGCTTTTTCACTGTACCTTCCAGGGGGTCTTATCTGTGTCTAAACCTGTAATAATGACTCCTGTTTTGAAGTACCAGTAAATCTTCCTTTAATCATAGCAGACAATTTGACATGCCCCTAGCGTATTATGTATTTTTGTAATAGCATACCTTTGTTCTTTACCATTTTCTGGCTTTAAATATTTTTTTTTTCACAGCCAAAACTATTTATTTTTTATGGTCCAACTGAATAGCTACATTTTAAAAGCCTTTCTTAATTGTCTTCTCTGTTCCCATAGCATTTTATTCTTACCTATCTTAGCTGTCTCTTGTTATTTGTTTGAAGTATAGAGTCATTTTTATGTAAGCTTCTCTCTGTAAATTAGACTGTAAGCTCCTGGGCAAATGTCTACTTAAATTAACTTTGTATTATCCTCCAAGTACCTAACACACAGCTTTGAACATAGTGGAGATCAATAAATGTTTTTGGGTATCTGAATATACGTATGTGTGGAGGAAGTATGGAAGCATCTGCTTTGGAGGCAGACGTACCTCCAAATCTTCGCTCTGTGACTCAGCAGCTATTTGACCTTGACTAGATTACTTCACTCTCTGAACTTCAGTTTTCCCTTCTGAGGAATGGAAATAATAGCACTTACTTCATTGAACTGTGATGATTAAAAGAAGATAAACCATGTGAGTCATTCCACAGTGTCAGGCACTGTGTGTTTAATATTAATTAGCATCAGTTATTATAAAATTAAAGGCTAGTGAAAATCTCATGATTTCTAAAACTTAATTAGGATCAAATAATAAGTATGTATTACTTATCTTTCTAGAAAAAAGAATCAGTATATGCCTACAGCTAGTCTATATATAAACTCTTCATGTGTGTGAAAAATAAGAAGACTACATTAAATACAGGAAAGATAGTATATAGTAGGAAACTTTTGGTCATTATAAAAGAAACCAAACACAATCAGTCTTAACCAAGTAAAAGGAATTATTGGCTCATGTAACGTGAAAGTCCAGCAATAATCTGCCTGAGGCACACTTGCGTCAGTGGCTTAACTAGTGCTATCAAGACCATCCCTTTCCATTGCTTGCCTTTTCTTGGCTTTCCTGTGTACTGCCATGATGGTGGCCACAGCAGCGCCACCCGGCCTTCTATCTTTTCAGACAGTAAAGCCTACCTTCTCCACTAGTTCCAGTAAAAAAACAGTCCGGGATTGAGTCTCATTGTTGAGCTGTGAACCACTGTGGCCAGGGGTATGGAATTCATTGCTAAATCTTCCCCTTAAAGGCCCAGAACTGGGGCTGAGACCAGTGTGAGTGAAATCACAGGCATTGAGAAGGGTGAGAGAGAGGGGAATGGTTCCCTAAAGAAAAGGAAGGGCCCTGTGATCCTGAGAAGTGGTGAGGATGCTGGGCATGGAGAACGGCAGGTATCAACTTTCTTGTAAGCAGGAAGCATATAGTCCTGCTGTGATTTATGTGAGTACATCAAAGAAAAGTGAACTTATGGGTAAATAGCAATTCTAAATGCATTTTTTTTTTTTTTTGTATGTGGGTAGTTCCCGGCTGGGAATCAAACCCAGGCCACAGCGTTGACAGCGCCAACACCCAGCACCGAAGCCTTAAGCCACTACACCACCAGGGAACTCCTCTAAATGCATTTTATAT
This sequence comes from Lyroderma lyra, assembly GCA_004026885.1. NCBI lineage: Eukaryota > Metazoa > Chordata > Mammalia > Chiroptera > Megadermatidae > Lyroderma > Lyroderma lyra. The sequence continues at coordinate 56,787 of PVJL010006368.1, read as the reverse complement.
TCACAAGGGGTTAGCTATTGGACATGTATTTAGTGACAATGAAGAACTTTTAAGTGGGGGACATAAATTGGCATATTTTAAGACGTATCTAACACATTTTTAGTTTTGCAAGTATGTTCAGAACTTGAATTAATGTAACAACAGTAAAGGTTACACATTTAATATTCTTTATTTTAATATTGAGATGTGTGTATAAGAAATCTAAAGTCAAATGAAATCTAAACACTAGTTACTAGTTACAAAACATATATTTATTGGATGGATTTTCTTCTAAAGCTATTTTCAAAGATATATATTAATTTTATAGAAAAGGAGAAGGAGTTTTTAAATCTGACAACATTTCTACTATATCCATCCTAAAAGATGTGCTCTCTAAAGAAGCTACAAAGAAGAAGATTAACCTCAACATATCATATGGTAAAAAAAAATCTTTTTTTGGGTGGGGGGTGTTTTTGGTTATTTTTGTTGTAATGTTTCCAATCAAAGTGACTTTTTAATTCTGCCTGGCTCAACTCCTTCTAGAGATAAATGAAGTATCAATCAAACACACTTTAAAGCTAATCCACCCGAAGCTAGAGTACCAGTTGCTTTTGGCTAAGAAAGTGCAGTTAATTGATGCTTTAAAAGTAAGTATATGTGTCATGGACTCGTGATCATTACTGTGATGGGATTTTATAAAATTTAAAGATTTTAAAGTTACAGTGGATTAAATTTTTAATGTTAAGTTGCTTCTGTTTTTAATTTTAAATGAGGAATTGCAGGTTCATGAGGGAAATACAGACTTTCTGATACCAGAGTATCGCTGTATTCTAGAAGAGGCAGATCACCTACAGGAAGAATACAAAAAGCAACCTGCCCATCTTGAAAGACTCTATGGTTAGTGAACTATTCTAGAATACCTTGCCATGTCTCCTTCCTGCGGGCTGTGAAGGATCATGGGAGAACAGCGGGGCCAAGGAGATAGGCAGAGATCACAGCAGACAGCTGTGAGTCTGTCACAGCCAGCTTGCTGCTTAGAATATTTTTTCATCAAGCTAGTTTTAATATTTAACAGTTTTACTTGATAAAATGCAAGTGAAATAAGTATAATGCAGTATGGATTTATATATATGAAGAAACCTGGTATAAAGGAATATAACCTACGAAGCATTAAAACTTCAGCTATATTTCACACAAATAATTTCCAAGTTTTGTTGCTATTGTGACATATCAAAATGCAGCATTTAATATCTTTTTAGGCAAAATTTAACAAAGGACATATATGGCTGTGTTAGTTTACAGTTCAAAACTAATTTTGCTTTGGTGGTAGAAGGTGGGTGTTCCACAAAATACCCTGAGAAAGAATGAGAGCAAGAGGCGAGGAAGGAGTAGCTTGAGAGAAAAATTGTTTTTCAGTCTTTACATAAGACCTGCTGTGTATGGCACGCTCTTTATTTATATAACATCTTCATAATCAGGCAGGATAGTTAATCGTTACAACAGGCCTGCGGGGTGGATCGGGTTATCTCTGTTTTTCCCATTTTTTAACTGAAATCTGAGACTAAAGCATTTGTTGTCACATAGGTAGGTAGTGGCAAAAACTGCAGAACCTCCTCACCCTAAAATGCGTGCTTTTTGTACTGTTAGGTCTTCTGTAGAGTCAGTTAGTGACATCAATCCACATAAATCCTTAAGCCTGCCTGATGAATTTCTTTTATTATACCCAGGGACTTGCTCACAAACTGTAGTAATATCTAATGTCTTACTATTTACTACATGACAAGCACAAGGTCTTTTATCCTTATAGCAACGTAGAAGATGTGTGGTGTAGAACCACCATCTCCTACCAATTCCAAAATTCAGAAAGCTTCAAAAAACAAAGCTGTTTTTCATAAGTCTTGGCATCAAATCCGACTTGATCTGAATTAATTTAATGACAAAACCTCACTTAAACTGACATGAAGTTATTTGTTGTCTTTTAATTCACTTAGTGTGATTGTTTATACATGTATTTTGTTGCAGAAACATTACTATGTTTTGTTATCGAATGCTGCTACTCAGTCCCCTTGTTTATTATGCCATATATCATATTCCTTTTATTATCTTGCTAAACTATGAAAAATTCTGAAATGCATCATGCATCAAGGGTTTTGGATAATGGATTGACAGCTTCAATTACTCTCATTATGTATATATGAGAACTTTAAGGTAAAATAATTTACCCAGCTCTTTGAACCTAGGAATATTTGCCTTCAAGTCAAATCTCCAAGAATGGTCAACATACAGATGGAATATTTTACTATAAATAAACCTTTAAGAACAGAATCTCTATACTATGTTGAAATGGTCAGCTTGGTGGATAAAATAAAGCACTTGTGATGTTATATATACCAAGAGCAGTTCAGAACTGGCTAGTATTTGATTGTCTGATTGTGACCAATTGTTGAGGGGGTTATTAGCCAACTGATTTCTATTTTGAAACTACCCTAAAATACCCCCCCAAATAAATATCTTTTTAAACATCTGTTCTTTTAGGTTTGTGTATAAATAATGGAATTACAGGTGCTTAGAAATACTCAAGCAGTCATTCACTTTCATTAAATACTGTGTTATTAATTGGAACTAATCAATGACAGGAAATTAACATTTTTCTTTGTAGGCATGATCACCGATCTTTTCATAGATAAGTTCAAGTTCAAAGGTACCAATGTGAAAACCAAAGTACCTCTTTTACTGGAAATTCTGGACAGTTATGACCAAAATGCATTGATTGCTTTCTTTGATGCTGCGTGACATATTAACAAGGTAAAGTTCAGAGAAGTTGTCTCTTTAAAGGAAAATGTTAACATTACAAGCTAACTGTACATACTTTTATTTCAAATACTTTTAAATATTATCTAAAATATTTGAGATATAACTTTTTTTAGTAATGCTTCCATTTCTTTTGGCAAATTCAACTCTAAAAATAGCATTTTATTTTTAAAATACAAGTGGAATGATTATAAGGATCTTAATGAATTTTTTGCAAGTGAATGTTTTAACTTTCACATTGAGAAATAATATTTGGGAAATAAAAATACATTCAAATACTTAACAAGCTGTATCCACACATTATATATATAAACTCTTTACAGTTTTCAGAAAGCAATTACAGTCGTTACTTCTTTTGATCAAATGGTATAAGAAAACTGATTCTTACTGAGGTTAAGTGATGAAGACATGGTATTATTTTGTAAAGCTGGGACCAGAACCCACATTCTAGCACCTGTTTTGTGTCATGGTTACTATGTATGTTGTCAGTCATTGGAAATAACTTACCAATTATTTTTTTCTGGGAGTTGAGATTGGTTTGCAACTGATTTCACTCTTGCTTGGTAATGAGCATTGTGACCAACACTCAGTTTGTGAAATGCTTAAGTTGACTCAGTGCTATAAATTGTGGTCAGGGAAATGAACAGAGCTTGTACAGTTTGGGGGTGAGGGGAGTTTAACTTGATGTAACCAGTAGAGCTATACAAATGTGCCTGTGAATAGTGCAGAAATAGAGATGGCTTCTTAGTAGGACTTTAAGACTGTGGAAGTTTGTTCATTAATCTTAATTCATATTTATTCATATTCAGGGGATTATTGTATTTAGAGGCTGCTTTAAAATGGCATAAAAATTATAATGGAAAAAAAGCTATGTTTTTAAGAAGGGTACACATGAATTTTTTTAGAAACAATCATGCTTAATTATATGCCATTATATTAATGTGCAAGGCTTGTATATTAAATGTGAAAATTTGTTAAAGGCACATATCGCTAAGAGAGTTTTATTTTAATAAGGTCATATATTTTAATATATTCAAACAACCTTCATTTCAAAATATACCTAATAATTATATCTAAGTCACTTGAGTTTCACTGGGTGCTTTTTACCGGCTGCTACAGCATGGACAAAAATAGGTCAGAATTAATGACTGTGGAGTTGAATTTCTTGGTACATTACTATTTGTTATATACAAGGGCTGTCGGGGAAAAAAAATCTAGCCATTGTCAGTATAACAAGAAAGGTTACATGGCTGGATACTTTACAGACAGCCCTCCTATAGCAACAGTAGCTCAAGGTGGCACCTCAAATTAATTGCATCTTCATTAGGAAAAATTAAAAGCATACAACTGAAGAACACCTACATGGTAGATGATGTAATCTGCCACTTTGTATCTGTTACCACGTGCAATATGTTAAATGATGTATGCACATAATTTAAGACTAATGACAACTGTATGACCTATAGATGTTAACAGTGAACAGATAAGAAAACTTAGATTCAGAGACAGTGAATAACCTTGACCAAGACTAAGGCCATTGTGTGGCTGGGTCAGATTTTTTTATACTTTGGGAAAGAAGTCAGTCAGGCTTGGAGGTCCCAGGGCTAAAGACTGGGGCGGCCCACTAATCATTGCTAAAGTGTAACTGGTTAATTCTAGAGACAGTCCTGAGCCCAGGGGCCGCCCAGCTTTCATTTAAAGTTACCTTAAAGCCAGGCCCCGCCTCCCGCCCTGCGCAGGCGTTTTTCCTCCCGCCGGCGTCCGACGTTGCCCCGCTCCGCCCCTGCTGTGTTGCTGGCGCGGCCGCCTTCACTTGCTTGCGCCTTGTCGCCCTAGTGACGTCACGGGCCCCGGCCCGTGTCATTGGCTCATTTCAATAGTCGCGGGATACTTGAACTGCATGAACAGCCGCCGCTCCGGCGGGCTGCTCGCTTGGTCTCGGTGGCGTCCTAGACTCTCCCCGCCCAGCGGTGCCTGCCTGCCCCTTTCGCAGCCTCCTCGGTTCTCAGCGATCCGAGCCGGTGGGCGGGCGGGCTGGCCCGGGCTGCGGCGGGCGGCTGTGGCTGGAGCGCTCCTGGGCGAGGCCGGTCGGCGGGACCCAGTGCACGCTGCTTTGCGCCGCAGACTGATCTCGCCGTGATGTTGGGCACCTCTTCGGCCCGCGAAGCGGGCTCAGCGCTGCTAACATTGCAGCAGACGGAGCCCCAAGAGGACCAGGAGAACATCAACCCCGAGAAAGCGTCGCCCGCCCAGCATACCCGGACCCGGACCGGGTTGGCGGTACTGAAGGCCGGGAACCAGCGGGGTCCACCGCCGCCGCAGAGGCCCAAGACGCGACGGGTAAAGAGAGGAGCGGTATCTGCGGGAGTGGGGGTCGGACGGTAGTTTGGCATGGGGTTAGGAGGCAGAGGAGAGGGGCGAGAAGGCGGTCTTTGGGCTTTTTTAGGGAGGGAAGCCTGGGCCTGGAGCCCCCTTGATCTCTCTGGTTTTGTGGCGTATGGGAGCCCGCTAAGGTAGTTTCTCCCATTACCCTCCTTACTAGCACTCCATCATGCTGCCTGTCTCCTTTCGATTGGGAGTATTTCTCTATAGATAAAGGGATCAAACCAAGCACTGCATCATGACAGTGTCTTTGCCCGCCTCCTTGCCTTTCTTTTAGCTTTTAAACCCCAGGCACTGCTCTAGGACCTGGACCTCCTGTCGCCTCCCCATATCGTTAAGAGGTTACCTCTACTTTAGGAAAAAATTACAAAAAAATGCTTAGCTTTTGGTAAATTCCGCCATTTTACCAGATTTGCTCTGTTGCTCCACCCTGGGGTGAAAGTGGTGAATCAACACATTTTTGCCATCTCTTTCCTAAACTTGTCATGTCTCAGCCACTAAATCCCTCTTGTGACCTTGATTAGCTTCTCATAATTCCACTTACTATGACACTTTCAACAACCTTTGTATAAATGCCTGTGACAATTGGAACATCTCTTCGACTACTCAAAAGTTCCTTGCTTGGATTTTGTCCCAGAAAGTTTAATTTTCCTCATTGATTAATTGGGAGTAAAGCAGAGGCGAGACTCATAAGGGGAAGAAAGCAAAACTTCATTTAATATGCTCAAAATCAGTTATTCATTTCCTTTTAGGCTGCACCTCTTAAGGATCTTCCAGTAAATGATGAGCACGCCATTGTTCCTCCCTGGAAAGCAAACAGTAAACAGCCTGCATTTACCATTCATGTGGATGAAGCAGAAAAAGAGACTCAGAAAAGGCCCGGTGAATCCAAAGCAACAGAGTGTGAAAATGTCCTGGCATTTAATTCAGCCATTACTTTACCTGAACCAAGAAAACCACTGGCACCTCTTGATTGTCCCATGGATGGTAGTTTTGGTAAGTTTCAAAGAACATCTGTGTCAAATCAATGTAATAATTATTAAACAGGTTGAATTAGTGATATTTTACATTCTAAGACATTATCTATCTTACCTGATTCTTAACTACATAATGAGTTAGATTTAATGCCACACGTTTAGAGGTCCTATCTCAGACCTCACAGTACACGACCTAGTGACCTACAAAAAAAGGAACCAGGTCCTAATCGGCTGCTTCTCCCAGTCTCATCAGTTTAATTAGATCTCACACATTTATTTTAACCATGAGCCTGGGATGTTTGCTCTGTTGGGAGAATAGATTACGGTTGTATTCATAAGACTCACTTTGTACATCCCACTTCAGAGAGGGGTGTGCAGTTTTACATATTGTGACACCTACTAAGACCTCTTGCAGCTTGAAAGTTTTGTTTCATTGACACAAGTCTGAGTGATCCCCCGATACCAGAGAGGAACACTGTCCTCCTGTGAGTCAGTAGTTGAACCACGGATGTTGGTGCATAACCACGTGTAAAATAGAGGAGCTGCTGTTGACAGCTGGGCCTACGGTTTGTGCTGCTGCTTTACCATAGGACTGTTGAGTCACTGGACAGCTCACTAAATCCAATCTTGTTTTAGTTCTGTTGATGAGAGGGTGTCTGGGAGGAGCATTGAAAGTCCTTTGGAATTAAAATAATTTGTGCATTTTTATTTAAAATTTGCAATAAATCTTAACCTCAAAGTGAACCTTGAAGTAAAAAGAATAATAGAGTTTTTTGTTTCAAAAACTAATTGAAAATTGCGAAAGAAACAATCACTTGATTATAATTTGTTTTAAACTGCCCTTAATAAACCTAAACACCTAATTTTCTCATTAACACACTTATTAGCCCTACTTCCACTTATTGCCTAGATTGTCTTTAAATATGTCAGACTTTGGGGACTGCAAAATCTTAGGGCAAATCCTGCATGTTATTTCAAAATCTGGACTTTACCTCTGTCCTCATAGAACCACCGTGTCTTCTGCTCCTATTTCTCATGAAAGATGAATGATATGTAATACCTGATTCTCATACTTTTTTATCTGTTAGTGGCCTATCAGTATTTTTTCTTGTTGTTAAAGCTAAGTGGACAGAGCTACTAAAACCAGAGTGAAATATTCTTTGTATTTTGTCATGGGAAGCCCTAGTTTTGAGTCAGGTGAAAGAAATGCTTTAGTAGTGTGGTACTCCCTCCAGGGGCAGTCACTTTTGGCTATTAAATTAAATAGAAAATTAAACAGTGAATTTAATAGTATATTTTAATTCTCCCAGAGTCACCACATACTATGGACATGTCAATTGTATTGGAAGATGAAAAGCCAGTGAGTGTTAATGAGGTACCGGACTACCACGAGGACATTCACACATACCTTAGGGAAATGGAGGTAAAGGCTCTCTGAATCCATTTTCATACTGTTCTTTATTCAGTGTTGTGAAAAGAAATTGAGAGAATAATGCTTTTTAAGTTTTTTAACTGTCAGTGAATTACTCTAATGCAATGCTTAGGTTTCTAGCATATGGCAGCTTTGTTAATGGTAGAATAATCTAACCGAAATGTTTAACACTATGCTAAGTAACTTTCTCAACAGATTAAATGTAAGCCTAAAGTGGGTTACATGAAGAAACAGCCAGACATCACCAACAGTATGAGGGCTATCCTCGTGGACTGGTTAGTTGAAGTAGGAGAAGAATATAAACTCCAGAATGAGACCCTGCATTTGGCTGTGAACTACATTGATAGGTTTCTTTCATCCATGTCTGTGTTGAGAGGAAAACTTCAGCTTGTGGGCACTGCTGCTATGCTGTTAGCCTCGTAAGTCAACTTGGGTTAAAAGTGATCAATCAGTACCTTCTGTGTAGGGAAGAAACTGTGATTTTTAACAGTGTGACATTTACTGTTAAATTATACAAGGTGGAGAGTCAGTGACTACTTCAGTGACAGGTGTGGATGACAGTTTTTCCAGATCTGGATTCCAGGGGTACCTTGTCGAGTGGACATGGACACTGGCTACATTTTAATACACTAGGACTAGGTTACAAAGTTTCAAAGTGTGGTTCCTTCCATTAAAAAGTGCTTTCTGGTACACAAGCAAAATCTTTTCTCCTACTTTCATGTCTTTCATTAAGACTTGAAAACTAAAGCCAAAAATGTTTATTTTTCTAAGGAAATTTCCTCAATTTTTCATTACTTGGTGAACTCTGTATTGTTCCTTCCCATCTTGGCAAGTTTCATGCCTCTCATTTATTTCCTTTCGAGGGCACTGTGAGAAATATTTCAGGAGTCCTTTATGGATCTGAGTCTTCCAATCAGCATTTACCCCCAGTCTCTGGTAGGAAAGTTAATTACCAGCCCTTTATCAGGGGAAACAGGCAACCGGTGCAGAGTGTAGGTTTTGGATTCATTGTGTGTGTTCTGCTGAAGGGATTTCAGAATTGGGCTAAACAAGCTTGCTTTTAAAAGGACTGATTACTTAAAACTTTTTTCATTGTAGAAAGTTTGAAGAAATCTACCCCCCAGAAGTAGCAGAGTTTGTGTACATTACAGATGATACCTACACCAAGAAGCAGGTTCTGAGAATGGAGCACCTAGTTCTGAAGGTCCTTGCTTTCGACTTGGCTGCACCGACAGTAAATCAGTTTCTTACCCAATACTTTCTGCACCAGCAGCCTGCAAACTGCAAAGTTGAAAGTTTAGCAATGGTAAGTTTTCATTTTGTAGAATCAAGATTCTTAAGTCACATTTAGGGGCAAGCCCTAGTTTCTTCGTAACAACTTTGGTCAAGGGATTTAGTATTTTGGGGACAGATTAACACTGCAGTATGAAAGAAAGCCTACCATTGGCAAAAGGTAATAGAAATTGGGAAAGCACTAGAATTACTGACGATGAAGTCTTGGGAAATGGTAGCCAGAAGCATTGTTTTAGTATGTTAAAAGGGGAAAATACAGGAAGAGAATGGAAAAAAAAAAGCAAACCACAAGTTAATGAATAGATCTAAAAGATGAGGCTATGAGAATTTTTTTCAATAGTTGTTATACAGCCAGGAAAAAGTTAGGTGAGTAGGCAAGGATTTGAGGTTTCACTTAGAGCTCTGTGATCAAAAGTATATTTACTTTCCATTCCAGTTTTTGGGAGAGTTAAGTTTGATAGATGCAGACCCATACCTTAAGTACTTGCCATCAGTTATTGCTGGAGCAGCCTTTCATCTAGCCCTCTACACCGTCACGGGACAAAGCTGGGTATGTATTAGTGTCTTAACATGTCTACCTTGGGACTTAATGCTTCTGCCAGATGAAGTTAAATAATTGTCCTATACAGCCAATGGGTGGCCAGATGGGTAGCCCTGGAAAAACCATCCAAATGCTTAATGGTGTCTTAGGTAGAAAGCTTAGATGTTATTTAGATTTGAAAGGCGTGCTTAAACAATTCAGGCCTTATAACCTGCTGCTGGCAGGAAGAGTAGTAAAAATTAAAGTCAGCATAAAAGAAATGGAATAATGACTTGAGAAAACTGGAAGATCTTTTAGTTGGAGGCATTGGTACTGAAATTCACCAAAACTCAAGCTCAGTGCTATTCACTTGCTTAGTGACTGCTGCTAAAAACAGCTCAGCAGTGTTTTCTCCTTCCTGTTTAGCCTGAATCCTTGGTACAGAAGACTGGATACACTCTGGAGAGCCTGAAGCCTTGTCTGCTGGACCTTCACCAGACCTACCTCAGAGCACCACAGCACGCACAACAGTCAGTCAGAGAGAAGTACAAACATTCAAAGTAAGAATTAACACCAACAGATTTTAAGAAGCTTGCTTTTCCAGGCTATTGTATGGGTCAGAGATCCTTGACATCTGAACTTTATGAACTCATTTCCCGTTTGCCTGAGAATAGTTGCGGGTGGCACTTGCCGCTGCAGCGTTTACCCCAAGATAACTCGCAGATTACATTCCTGACCTCACCCCCCAAGTTTGCCATGAAATACCTCAATTTCATTATTATTTTTGCATCACTCTAGTATACCGAGTCTTTGGAAACAAATGACATCATTTCTACGTATAGCATTTTGTTTTTTAGTGGAGGTAATTCCATTTACAAAATACAGTAATTCTTGATCGCTGAAAATGTCAAATCCTGGAAAACTTAGCATTCCTACACACAAAAAAAAATTTATTAAATACTGATCATCACGTACATTTCTGTTACATTAAGCTTAGAGACAAGGTCGTTTAGAAATAATTCCAAGAACAGTTTTTGTATTTCATTTTCACATTGAAAACCTGCCAGATTTGCTTCAGCCTCAGAGTGTGTTTATGTAAAATTAAATGAACACAGCAGTGAGCTGCACTTTTTATTTTTTCCTAAATGGGGAATGGGTTCAAGGATTCACAGATTAGGCACAGCCTCCTTAGAACTGTTCTCTTAGCAGGCCGTGTGTCTGTCCACCATCTGAGGGAGAAGAGGGGAAAGGAATGGGGCATGCATGTACATTCTTGGGACCGACAATGGTTTTATAATCATTAACTCAATCAGATAGAAATAGCATTTTTGAGTTCCTAGTTTATGTGCCATTTCCTTCACTCAATGAATGTTTTAACTAAATGTTTTCTTCCCCTACTTACAGGTATCATGGTGTTTCTCTTCTCAACCCACCAGAGACACTAAATGTGCAACAGTGAGAGACTGCTTTTATTTTCTAAGGTCTACATCACTCAGAGTGTATGGTGTACAGTTTTTATCTTAGGTTTTAATTTTACAGTCGTTTCTGAATACAAAAATTATGGTCAAATACAGATCATGGTATCTATTTTTAAGTGGTTTTAATTTGTATATCTTTTGTACATGTAACTATCTTAGATATTTGGCTGATTTTAAGTGGTTCTGTTAAAGTATTAATGATACCAACTGTCAGGATAATAAGAATTAATAAATTGATTTAGAAAACTTGGGTTTGTAAGTCAAATTTAATTTGAGGTAAAAATCTGACTTTAGGATTTTTACTCAGAAAAATTAAATTGGCCTCCTATATCCTGGAGACTGGAAAGGCTTCTCCTAAAATTTTAACCATGGTCTCAGGAAAACAGAAGTTCTGACATTCGTTTTCCTAAATAACTGGACCAGTTTGCTGACTTGGGTGTAATCTAAGCATATCTGGAATATATCTACTTATTTATAAGTCATAATAATCCTAATAAACTCTTTCAGCCCTTTGTATATGCTAAAAAAAATGCTTCATTCCTCATCAACTTTTACACTTTACTGAAGTGGCAATTACTCAAAACCTGGGAAGAAGTTCTTCAGAAGGTTCATTTTAAAGCATAATGTAAAAAAAAACCCCACAAAACTATAAAGAAATGACTAGATTTTATAATGGATTTGTGAATAAAATACCCAAGGTTGCCAGCACTTAAATAAATATCCTTTTAATGTTATATACACAAATACAACCATGTGAGCTTTAATTAGCAGTTCTCTTCTTTTTTCTCTTTTTCACTGGCTTTTTATTTGGTGCTTTTTCTTGTTTTGCACTGATGGTCTGTGTTCTGTGAACAAAGGAAATCATTAGTTTACTGACAGTATCAGTACCAGAAGCTGATCCCACAGTGATTTACACCAGATTTTGGATCACCAAAACAGGAGGCCTTACTGTTTTCCAGTAGGATGTAGCATTTGCCAATGATGAGAGTAAAATACAGTAAGTTTGAAAGGGATCTGAACAGTTTTATACAATTCTTACAGATTGTAATGTTATCTCAGGTAGAAGAAACCAGAGAAAGAACACCTGGGTTTCCAATGAGAAAGGGACATCTTTTTGTTTATAGTAGGATGAGATGAGAAATAAACCAGAAATTTGTTACCTTATTTTCTTTGGATTCTTGTCTGGCTCTAAAATGATCATTTCTTCTTCCTCACTGTCTGACAGCACTATGGGGGCATCTTCAAGAAAAGAAAGCAATGTAAGCACAGGCATACCTCATTTTATTACACTTTGCTTTACTGCACCTACGAGATGATTTTTTTTTTAATAAATTGAAGGTTTGTAGCAACTTTGATCAAGTCTATCAGCGCCACTTTTCCAACAGGCTCAGGTGATGGTTAAATTTTTTTTTTTTAAACAATGAAGTACTTTTTAATTAACATACATTGTTTTATGTACTAGGAAACTAAAAACTTTACATGACATGCTTTATTTGCCATGGTCTGGAAAGTAAACCTGCACTATCTCTGAGGTATACCCATGATCTCTTGGAAATTCCACACTGGGTTTTCTACCAGCAGTTCTAAACTGAATTTCCATAGATGAGAGCCCAAGCTACTCTTTAAATGAAGGGCCTGACAGGTCCACATGGCTCCTCCTTCCCTGGAGCTCTGAAAAGACAGTATTTTCTATTTCCCCAAAATTCTTTAATTACATAATCATTTGGTACATGCCATAATAGAAAAGTAGGGGGGAAACTATTTTATAGATACATATACCATCTTGTAGAACCAATTGGGAAACTGAAGTCAATAAGGCAATGAACTGCTTGTGCTGCTATATAAGGTACCACAGTTATTTCAGGATTTGCTAATTCTGAAGATTAAATATTCAATTTCTCCCTATTTTAATCACTGAAAAGAAAACTACCCAGAAGCAGAATTGTTGGGTCAAAAGGGATAAACATTCGAAAAGATATTTTTGCCAAATTCCTCCAGAAATACTGTTCATTTATACTCGAAGTAGTAATTTGAAGAACCCATTTTCCGATACACCCTTCCAATGCTGGTATTTTTAATTCTTACCAATACAACAGTCAAGAAAGCTATCTCATTTTTTGCTTTTGAGTTTATTACCATTATTACTACCAGGGTGTATGTTACTGGCCATTTGTATTTGAAAATTACTTTTCTGTCTTTTACCCATTTGTCTCCTGAGCCTTTGTTAATGCATGCATAAAATGGAAGTTAATCGTTTTCCCAGTTGTTGGTATGTCAGTTCTTTTTATTTTGAATGTTCATTTAGTTTCTTCCTTGTTCATGTGCTTTAGAAAGGCTTTACCTGCTCCATCCTCCTAATTATCTTAGGTTCACCTTTACTATTCAGTTGAAAATACTACTCTTCAAGTAACCACTGAATATTCTAGCTACTAACCTTATTAATGTTAGAAAAATAGTTCACAAATACATAAAGAGGCATATGTAAGGATGCTCACTGTAGCACTGAAACAGAAAAATGGTATCACCCTACACTTAACCAATAAGGGGATGATTAAACCAACTAGCTACATTCAACACTACAGAATTCTATGCAGCATTCAAAGATGGTGGCTGATGTATATGTAATGATCTGGAAAAAATTCTACAGCTCCATTCATAGTCGCTGTGCATAGCAGCTTACACCGGTATAAATATGTAGTAAATAAATACATGGGACAAGAGCTGGGAGAATAATGCCAAGTAGAAGTAACCACTGCAAAAGGTGAATGAGTCCCAATCAATGGGGACTCTTCCAACAGAAACCCCAGCAGACTCAGTAATGTTTACAGGCAATAATGCCCTTCCTCAAAGGCAGGCAGGTGTGCATTACGGACTCAGGAAGTGTATCCTCAGTTCTCCACCTGCCAACCTAGTTCCTAGGTCCTTTGCATAATATGATTTCTTGTTTTTACTGCATAAAATAACCAAATTGTTTTCTGGTATGGGCCAAGCAAGAATTCAGTTTTCTTAAAACTATCCACAGGTAACAATTTCTCCAGTTCTATGGCTTTCAGAATGCGAGGAACACCTAGGACCACCTGTATTCCAGGTACTTCTAGAATTTTCTATGTTCTCCTGCCCTAATATGGAAGCCACATGCAGCTATTTAATATCGTAGTCACCAAAATTAACTAAATGTAGAATTCAGTTCCTTGACACAAGGCACATTTTAAGTGTTCAACAGCTACATGTGACAAATGGCTATTGGATATGTTGATTCAGAACATTTATTAACACTGCAGAAAGTTCTATTTGGACAGTCCTATTCTAATATATGTTACAGGCTTTATGTTTCAGTCTAGAAAATATACCAAGAAAAAATATCTTTAAGAAACCTCCTTAAAACTGGCTGAGATACATAAAAGAAAAAGGGAACAAAACATTTTTTAATTAAAAATGCCCCATTTACATTTATAAGCCAAAGGGTACTACCAACCACTAGTCCCCAAAGATAACCATTTTCTTTCAGAGAAGAACTGCTTTAATACTGCAGTTAGCCTCTTAGTTGAAATTTAAATCAAAATACTTAGCTCCTCTTAAAAAAGGAACTCCTGATAGAAAAATTAAGATCCCTGTTTGAGGGATATTCTAATGTATGAATAGGGACAGATTCCAGCACATACATGTAGCTACATATATAATTTATATATAATAATTTATAATTTATATAATTTATGCATAATTCAATATATAATAAAAGCCACAAGGTATCACCCACCTTGGCTGCCAGTATTGGAGACTTCCACTCCAGTGTCCATTTTTCCATTATCAAAACTGACTGCTTCATCACAGCCACCTTCATCCTCATCTTCCTTTTCGGAGTCTTCAGGATCACCCCAGGAGTTTTCTACTCCTTCCCCAATTTGGGCAGTCCCAGGAGTCCAGAGCACAGGTTTAGAAATACTGACCAAGTTAAGAAAAATGAGTAAAAAAAATACTGCTATCCGATGCAGTGTTGAAAAAGATGAGACTACAAGTTTTAAGACAAGTGTGTGGGACAAGCTCCCTGATGGCTTAAGGCTTTGGCGTTGGCGCTGTCGGCACTGCAGCCTGGGTTCGATTCCCAGTCAGGGAGCTACCCACATACCAAAAAGCAAAAAAAGACTGAAGTGTGCCTCAAATTCTTAGGGAGAAAATTTACCAACAGCTACGGATGGCTGAGCAATGAAGAAGAGTAAAATCTCATAATGGTGAGAAATATCAAGAGACACTGTCAACATTTTAGTGGCAGTAATAAATTTGGTGAATGGACAAGTAATTTCAAGAACAATGCACAATAGTGTACAGAGTGCCTGACTGTGCCATTGAGATTAAAGAACAATGTTCCAAAGGAAAATGAAATGCTATGAGGTAGTTCTTAACACACAATTTTCTGGGTTGTGTAAGACAGCTGAGGAGAAGGTGACTGACTTAGTAGGACCCGTCACTATCTTGTCTTGGGTCTTAAATGTTTTCCCCGTCAAAGCGGTGTTTCAGAAGACAGATGGCAGTACCGCACACCCTTCGCACAGCCCTAACAATGCCAGTCAGGCATCTCCTCGCTAGGAAAACAACACCCAGGAAAGATACACTTCCGACGGAGGGTCAGCTTCAGCAAGGATTTCTTCTGCTTTCTCCTCCACATCGCAGGTATCAACAGGGGCCTTTTCCATTTTAAATGCTGTGATCCTTTGATGTGCTATCGACTCTGCAAAGCCAAACTTCCCACCTTCTTTCCTGAGTGGGTTTTTTGGGGGCAGGGAGTAGACAACAGAAGAGAAGACATGAAGGAAAAAAAAACCAAGTTAATTATTTTATCCTTTTGATGGATTAGAAATATCGGAATAGTTAATGACTAACTTAATCTCACCAATTTATTATGCCTATCGAGAAATAATACAAAGTTCCTACAATTACTACTTATTGAACCATGTGCCAGGCACATGCTAAGGGCTAAAATATTATTCTCTAACCTTTAGAACAGCCCTATTAGGTAAGATATTAACATCTCACGCCACAGAAGACACTGAAAGTTCTGGATTGTATTACAGATCCTGCTTAATGTCACACAGGAAGAAGACGGCAATCAGCCCGGTTTGTGTTCTTTCAGTTAACCTGAGTCACTAGTCTTCCCAGTGAAAAATAATGTACCTTTTCAATACAGATTGTTTAAATTAGAATACAACAGTTTAATCAATTTTCAAAAAACATTTAGTATATTCAACAGATAAACAGATAAAACTTTCGAGTGTGAAAATTATACGGCTTACCCTCTGCAAGAAGGATCCTTAACAGAAAAAACTATAAGACCATTTTCCTCTAAAAACAAACTTACCTAACTTTCCGGTCATTCTCCAAAGCCTTCTGTATTAGCTCTGTGATTTCTGCTACTTTCACACCAGCTATTTTACTACATCTCAAAACCTATTGACAGAAATCAATTGTTATTTAAAGACAACAAACCAATGGCTTTCTCTAACAAAACTGAAAAGAGGAGACTAGTTTTCCTAACTTTATAATTTAAGCCTGAATTTTTTTCAAATATGAAAACAATATAATGTAAAGACCTGTTAAAGCAAGATGTGAGAATTGTTTTAAAATAGCTGAAGGACAATTCACGTTAAGGAACAGACCCAGAAACTTCCCAGTGACACTGCAGAAGAGACCCCTGAAGAGGCCACAGACTACACATTGTGTGCTCAGGGTGCACTAAATTCCTTTCTGTGTGAGTGACTCACATAATTGCACAGTGTCCCTGGAAGCTTTCACAAAGCCAAGCTCCTCAGTCTTAGGGAACTAATGGAGCAGTACCTCGAAAATAGGGACCTGGTGGTGGTCATGATGCTGGTAATGACAGTGGTGTTAAGAAAAACTAACACTGACTGCACACAGTGCAATACATCCATATCTATCCTTACGTCCTTCTGACAAGTCCACAGTAACATTACTCCCTATTTTACAGATAAAGAAACTGAGGCACAACAATATGAAATCATTTGCAGAACTCAACTCAGTCGGTGTAAGTAAGGCAGGGCTGGAACTCTAGCTATAGCAGTCTCTGAGCTCCTGACCACCTGCTGTGTGTGCCATGTGGCCATCTGTTTCTGAATGCGCCCATGGGAATCTGGTATGTAGCTGGAGAACTGCTTACCATACCCAAGTTCTAAAAGCAAAACTATCTTTTTACCTAATTTCTATTTTTTTTGGGGGGGGGGGCGGCAGGGGATAGGGTTATGAAGCTCTTTCCTCACTGGACAGAGAAAAGGGCTGCACTCTGGAGGGCTGTACTTGGGAGCAGGAAGGCAGGAAGGGAGATGCCTTGTAGCCCCCAGTCGACAGCACAAGAGCACTGCAGCCAGATTCTGACATCCCAGAATCAATCACTGAAGTCAGCCTTGCTGGGTTTCAGTGAAAAGGAGAGACCCGTTCTCAGCGAAACACGAGTTGGAGCACTGGCCTGATCTTTGAGCAGCATTATCCCACCGCTGGACTGGATGGTACAGATCTCACGGTGCTTGTTCATGGCGATCACCAGTAGGCCGTCCATGACACGCTCTTCTCGCTCATGGGGATCCACCAGTAAGTATGTCCTGAAACAAACATTAAAGGAACCTGACCCAATCTGACACTGAATCCTTGCCTATTTTAAGATAATGGGTATTTTTAAAAGATGACATTAATAGAGTCAACACAGTGAAGGCCTAAGTCTGTGGATCTGACTCACTTTCATGGGAAAAGACACAAGAGAATTATTGTTTTTATGGACACAAAATGAATGCTAAGTGAATACTGCTAGTTATTACAGTAAAATCACATTAGATCTGTAATGATTATATTTATATTTAAGTATATAATCTAAATCTAATACTATCACTTTGATTAAATAACATGTGGCTCATTAATAAAAACTTAGATAACATTAATTTGGTTAATTTTAAAGCCTCCCTAATGTGCTGTACTCTGAAGTTGTTCTACATTCTGCTAATGGCTCTTTAAAAAAAAACCACACTGTCCGGTATTAGCCTCTACTCACATGATTACTGAGCCCTTGAAATATGGCTAGTCCAAACTGAGATGTACTATGACTATAAAACACCAGATTTCAAAAACTTAGTGGAAATAAAAGAATGTAAAAAATTTCATGAATTATTTTTTAAGATAGTGATATTAAATATGTTAGTTCTTAGATATGTTAAATATATCAGTTAATTTTATATGATTTTTTTTTTTTATCTTTTTAATGTGGCTGCTGGGAAATGTTAAATTACATTACAGGGGGGTTCCCTGGTGGTGTAGTGGCTAGGCTTCGGCACTCTCACCGCCATGGTCTGGGTTCGATTGCCGCTCAGGGAACCAACCAAAAAAAGAGAAAGAAATCCTACATTACAGTGACTGAAAGCTGAAAGCTTTCTCTAGTTCTTAGAAATAAAACTGTTAAAATGTCTTATTTACACCTCTGTTTCTAAAGAGACTGAAAGCTCAAGCTGTCACTTAAAGGCACCATTACATGGGCCTAGGAATCCATGCTTGATTTCACAGGAGGAATCAGCAGTTAGTTGTGAAGAAACTACTGGAGAGCTGAAGGACACCAGCTCCCTCCCACCTGTGAGCCGTTCCCCTCGTAACCTGCCCCTAGAAGTAACTGCCCCATCCAATACGCTCCAAGTCCTACTTCCACAGAAATTCTCACCCCAAATGAGAATCACACAATTCTCTCACCACAAGCACATGTCTAGGAAAGACAAAACACTACGGTGCAGCAGGAAGTTCGTAAATGTATGACATGCCATGAAAAGAAAAACACGGAGTCCCTTCATTATAGATGAGTTTGTTCCTTCCATTGAGAAAGCTCTTCCAACTAAAGCCCTTACAAGGAAAGAAAAGGACCATCGGGGTAATACTGCAGAAGGGGTCAGTTCACATGTCCACGACACATCTGAGTAACAAGTGAGGGCCTGGCTGCATTTACCATCTCCGCCACGACAAGGGTGAGACTTACCCTTGCTGGAAGAAGGCGAAACTGACGCAAATGGGCATGTGGTGAATGCTCAGTGGCACAGGGTCACGCTCTTCGGGAGCATACTGTTGCAAAGTAAGTGTCAACAATTAATTCACTAATTCATGAAAATACAAAAAAAAAGGTCCTGCACATTAAATATTCAAGTAAAAAATGAAATTCCTTTACTCCTCAGTGAGTACCAAACTACTTTCTCTTATAATTACCTATTCAACCCTGCCACTCAGGTTTCATAACCCTTTCCGCTACTGTCCAAAGGTTTTACTGAGGTGTATTTTTGCATTACCACAAGATCACTCATTGTAAGTGCATTTATACTTCTGTAACGATCACCACAGTCCAGTCTTTTTTAACTTCTCCATTATTACCCCAACTTCCCTTGAGCCTGTCTGCAGTCAATTCTCACTCCCAGCTCCAAGCAACCACTGACCAACCCTCTGTCCCTGTAAATCCACCTTTTCTGGGCATTCCATAGAAGAGGAATGAAACAATTTTTAGTCTTTTGCATCTGCCTCCTTTCAGCCTAGCACGTTTCATCTGGAAGTATTACTATGTATCAGCAGTTCAGTCCTTTTTACTGCTGCACTGTACTCCATGGCATGGTTATACCGTGGAATGCCACATTTTGGTTTTTCTGTTCACCAGTTAATGAACATTTAGACTGCTGCCAGTTTTGGGCTATTATGAATAATGCTGCTATGAACATTCACATATTATATCTTTGAGTAAACACATAATTCTTTTGGAGTACATTCCTAGGCATGGAATTTGAGCTGTATACATTTACACTTAGCTTTTTAAGAAACTGCCAAATTTTCCCAACATAGTTGTACCATCATTTTACATTACCCCGGCAATAACTCCACAGTATTTTTTGATAAGTTTTTGATTTCTACTTTTGTTTACCTCCTTATACCAAGTCCCTTGTCTAAAAGAACACGTCTCTACTGTAATGAACCTTCGTTTGCTACCTAAGTCTGTAAAGAGTCTGCTTCACTCTGGTGCCTAAAAGGAGCATCGTGAATGACTGCTTAGAGAATATGGGCCGCTAATGTTTCCTTTTGTAACTTCAGGACTCAAACTACCACCACAGTGTACTTTATTATAGCATGTGATTTATATAAATTGAAATGAACATGCTCAACATAAAAGAGAAAGACAACGTAAACTGCACATAGGTCAACAGTTTTCAGAATGTGGTCCTTGCACCAGCAGCATCAGTGTCAACTGGGAGCTCTGTCAGAAGTATGAATTGGTAGGTCCTATCACCCTTCCTACTCTGAGCATGGAGCCTAGCACGCTTTAATAAGCCTTCCTAATATTTCTGATGGGACTTTGCCATAGACTAAGCACAAGCATCTCACTGTGCTGAGAATCATGTCTTTTTCACACACATGGCCCCTACACATAAGACAATGTCTTCATCTAATGCTCAGTCCAAAGAAGAAATCATCTAGTTCTATTCTAGAAAACCAGGCTAGAAGGTGCTTTTATTGACAGACACTTCAATACAGGAGATGTCACAGATTTCAAGGGCAATTCTGACCATATGCAGTTCTTGCCTTATGAACGAATTTTAGAACATACCTTGTTTCCACCTACAGGGCTTACTAATAACAAGTTGCCTGCACATGAAAGACATTTATTCATTCACAGAAAGGAGCCTGGCTCACATCATGGGAACTCACCAGTGTCACTTCATCTCCTTGGACGGACACATCAGGTCTTCGGAAGTGACACAAAGCTACAATTGCAGCAATGCTGGCAGCATCGATAATATTTCCATCATGATTTAATAAATGTAGGTCCACACGTATTTGCCAAACCTGAATGTGAATTTAAAGCAAAAACGAATTCTCACTGATCACTACCAGTAGTTATGTAAAAGGAAAAGTAACACTGCAAATTTTTCTCTTGCTGTTAAAACATGTAGTTACTCTTTCTATTGCACCAATAAAACTATATTTAGAAAAATGTTACGCCAGACCAACACCTGAATTACCAATAGTTCGTCTTTCTGAGTCATTTGACAACAGTAAAACATATGCTCTAAATATACAGAGCCATTTATATTTAATAGTAAGATTTCCCTAAATCCAAAACTAATTATATTTTTATTGTCTCCTAACTTAAAAACCTCAAACTCTTAGGTTTTACTTGACAATATTTATGATAACCTTATAAGTAATGCAAATAGGAAGTGTCATCTTCACGTATGGAATGTGGAAAGACTAACTGACTTTTCTGGAGTCAAAAAGATGGTCAAAATACCCTAATAAATTTACTCTCAATAAACTGTTTTGTCATCATGCAGAACAATTGATTGAGAGTAAGATTTCCAATGTCAGCCTACCATGGACTCACTGTGTGTGGCCCTGTGTAAGTCAACAAACCTATCCAAATGAAGGATTTAATCTGTGCTTCAGTTCTTCATCCAGAAAAAGGAAAACACCTGCTTCTATCAACTCACTTAAATAATACAAGAAAAAAGTAAGAACATATGAAAAACCACAAGTTGTTTTAAGACATTTTCCCCACAAATCCAAGTTGCTATTTTCACCAATGTTTTTTGTTTCTTCAGAGAGAGATGACACAAAGTTCTACAGATGACACTCAGGAACATTTGCAGTGAAGTAAACCAGTATAAAACTGAATTAACTGAAGCTCTAAGAATTAATATATAGATACAGAGATCCATGAATCAATAATACTCATCCTCAGATTAAGAATTCTGGGCATATTCCCTACCTTTTCACCAGCAACAACACAGAGAGATTCAGTGTCTATACACTTCGAATTTCTTAGACATCTTTCCAAGAGACGATTCAACTTCACCAAGAGATCTGACTGCCTATGAAAATAGAAATGGGCTAATGTCATGAACCTAACACCAGGCATTAAAACAATACCTCACTGCTATTAGATTCTCCTCTGGTTAAAGCAGCTTAAGAAGATGATTTAAATACCTGCCAGGTTCAAAAGCTGGGGCAGCCATCTGAGAGAGTTCAAGATTAAAAAAAAGAATACCTTCTGTTGCCCTATTGAGTTTTGGAGAAACAAGTTCACAGGAAACCTGTCCAAGAACTCTGCAAAGATAAAGTACAAATGTGTTAACTAAACATATTTTCTTTCCAATTAAAAAAAACAAATCTAAAACACATACCAATGAAGTTTCAATCTCATTCTAAATAATAACATACTAAGATATACCATTAGAGGTTGATATTACATAGTGGTAGAATATAGACAGGAATAAAATACATATTGGCACACACAAAGAAATGACAGAACTTATTACGATACTGTTTCACAGATCCTTAAAAAAAACAATGCCCTTCTCTTTTCTTAAATATTTATTAATACTAGATGGCATGAAAACTTAAGGTTTCTTAAGTTTCCTATGGCCTGGTTCACCAACATTATCTGACTAATGTCCTCACAACTTCCAAATGAATATTAAAATCTCAATTTTCATGTCACTCAGGAAAATGAGGAAAGTGGATGTACTAAGTAATGAAGGACACAAATTCTGTGCAATCAAAAATATGTGATAACTCGTGACAAAATGTATACTTAAGATTAAAACTTTAAAGTGTAACTTTAAAAAAATCTTTC
Organism: Lyroderma lyra; assembly: GCA_004026885.1. NCBI lineage: Eukaryota > Metazoa > Chordata > Mammalia > Chiroptera > Megadermatidae > Lyroderma > Lyroderma lyra. The sequence continues at coordinate 34,265 of PVJL010006368.1, read as the reverse complement.
ATTAAAGAAAATATACTTATTTTCCTTTTGGGGGGTGGGGGGTGGGGTAGGGAGGAGTTCCCTGGCTGGAAATTGAACCCAGGCTGCAGCGATGAGAGAGCTGAAGCCTATCTACACCAGGGAACCCCGAAAATATACTTATTTTCCGCAGCTAAACAAAATAATGTCCAGACTTCTAAGCTGCTTGGTAAACGACTGAGTCAGTTAGGTTCTTTTAAACTTCTCCCCATTAAGTCTATTATCTAACTGGAATCCTGTGTTACCTTGTTTTCCCAAGTTCCACAATACAGCACCCATAATCTGTTCCAAACGAGATTTTGATGTTCCTGTAATCATAGGTTTGTCTGCCATCCAGCCGCTGTAAGCACAATATACTGGTTTACTCTCTCCACAAATACTGAGCAGCTACTCTGAGCCAGGGCCTTGGGCTAAGCACCTAGCGGGAAGGGGGATCCTACCCACCCGCCACAGGGGAGTGGAATCTAGGTGCCCGGGCACTCACAGTCGGTGGGCTGACTCCAGCCTTGAAAAGAACCTACTGGAGCCAAGTAAAGCCTCGGGGGCGGGGAACGCACCGCTATCCCGCCAGGGGCTCTCGGGGCCTGCGAGGGCCAGGTCTGTGCGTCCAAGCCGGAAGGCTGCGGGCGACCGGGCGACCCGAGCGCCCACGCAGCCCGAAGTTCCCCGGGGCCGTCTACCTTCTTTTCCTCAATGGCGCGGAGAAGGAAGCGCCGCTCGCAGTTTGAAAGTGGTGTCTCCTTCATGCTGTCGGGTCACGGGACCCGGGGCACCGGAATGCGTGCGGGGAAGAGAAGCCTCTCCTCTCCTCGCGCGCCCCGCTAGCTGGTCGGCGCACGAGCTTTACGTCATCAAGGCTCGGCGGCAGACGGTGCGACAGGAAAGGCCGGCTGTGGCTATTGCGCAAGCGCAAAGCGAGGACGGCGCCGGTCGAGGAAGCCGAGGAAAGCCGAAGGGCCGAGGGAGGGACGTGTGTGAATGGAAAGATCTGTGTTCTTTCATCATCAAGTGCAGGGGAGAAAGGGACCCCAAAATAAGCCTCCGTGATAGAAATCAGTTTCAGCGTAGCGTTCTCACACTGCACCCTCTGCTCAGGGCTAGCGGCGTAGGCCGGACAGGGTTACCTGCTTCACAGGTGAGGAGCGGAGGCTTGGCCTCTGAACGCTGCGGAGACGCAGTGTGGAGCAGGTTCCCGGGGAAGCACCGGCAGGACCGGGCGCGGTGGGCGGGAGCGGGAGAAGGCAGGTGAGCCGGTGAGCTGGGGTGAAACCTCGGAAACCCGAGAGGGTGACGAGAATTAAGAATATCCCACTTCCGTAACCAATGGTGGAATAAGTTAGCTGACACAAAATTTCCTGTCCTTTTCTTACAGTCTCTCCGGTTATGTTAAACCGATCGATTCATTTCGTAGGGCTGTAGAGGCACGTTAGCGTGTCTGCATTTTTGGACTTGCAGCACCAAGTGGTATTAAAAAGCAGTAACTCCAACTACTTAAGTTCAAATTCTGCCTCTGCCCTTGACTAACTCCGTGACCTTAGCCCAGTTAGCCTAATTGCTTCGCTTCAGTCATATGCAAAACTAGATAAAAACGAGTGAATACATGTAAAATGCTTGAAACAGTGCCTGGCAGGGTGTAAGCACTAGTATTGAGGAGTTTGAATAGTATTATTTTGTTTCCATTTGCTTCAGAGGGACCTGCACTGGGACTCCTGTCACAGGCTCCATTCCGTTTCCTTCCTCTCCTCACACTTTTTTTTCCCTCCCGGTGATACCTTATACTATATGTGTGCTATACTGTATTATAATGATTACAGTCTCACTTTGGAACACTTGCAATTCGTGTACTCAATGATTTGTGAAGGCCTCCCATGTCCCAAGAATAATTCAAGTGCTGGATAAATAGGCTGCACAGATCCTGTCCCTCAAGGAATTTATATTCTCTATGGAGGAGACAAATAAAAACTTAAAGAAATAAAACAAATTCAAATTCACATACTAAGTGCTATCTGAGAATGGGGTTGCTACTTCAATAGGAGTGTTCCTAGGAAGAGGTCACTTTGTAGAGATGACATTTGAGTTAAGTAAATCCTTAGTGATAAGGAGCAGTCATGATTATCTGGGGGAAGGAAGCGTTTCAATCAGAGGAAGCAGCAGGAGCCAAGATTGAGATAGAATGACGTGGTCAGCAGACGGGAATTGGGAAGTAGGAGGAAAGTGCACAGAAATTACATTCACACGTGCAGATAGTTGATGGATTTTCAAAATAAGCAAGGGGTTTACAGGATACAGGCCACTTAAGTTCTTTAACAACATACGTTCATATTTATAGTATTGTTTTATTACAACAGAACTGGCTAAGTTCATTTAAATCCTTGGATTATGTTATGGGCATTTACCGTATTTTGTCGTGTAGAAGGCACACTTTTTTGCTCAAATTTGTGAGGGAAAAATCAGGGTACATATTATACATAGGTAGTACTAATTGTGTATCCATGTAAATATTTGTAATTATTTTATTAAAACTGTAACTCTAGAAATCACTAACAATATCCATATGCAAAATATTAATAATACCCTGGTATACAATAATTGGTTTTTATTAAAGAAATTTTGTACATAAAATTTCTTGTACCTTGTATCTATCTGTTCCTGTGTTTTGTAATTATTTGTTAAATAAAATTTCTTGTACCATAATATGTTAAAAAATGCTAAATTTCCTTTATAATACCAAAAAACACGTTCATAAATATAAACAAATAAAAATTTGAATTAAAAAAATTGAAAGATTTTTTTCCCCCTGAAAGTTTGGGCCAAAAAGGTGAGTGTACATTATACACGGGAGCACACTCTACACGGCAAAATACAGTAGTAACTTCTCTTGCCTTTCAGAAATGAAATTGGCCTTTATTGAAACAGTCTTTCTTTCTTGGGAGGCAGCTTGATTGTGGAAGAGGAATGGACTTTAGTTTCAGATAAGCTTCAGCTCAAATGGACTTTGGGTGAGTTAAACAATCCTGCTGAGTATGAGCTTCTGTATCTTTAGGTTGGAAGTAATTCGTGTTAAGTGGTTGGAGTGAAAGCACCTAACACAATGTTCTAAACACAGTAGCTATTCAAATGTTAGTTTTTTTCCTATTTTGGCTTGACAAGGCTTCCCATGAAACTGTCCAAATTGGCCATGTCACCTTCCTGTTCTGAGATTGCTGTTCGATTACCTTGCCTTGGCTTTCCTTCCACTTCTGTAGAATTTTCACCACTATGATTTTAACATTGCAGCATTTGCCTTTTCTTGGAGTTAATCTAAAGGTATGTAACCTGTCTCCACATGCAACTACATACCATCATAAAATACATTTACTTCACAGCCTTGATTTTAGTGAGAAACTTTTGAAAGACCCAAGGGGCCTTTGTTTCATGCTTTCAGGGGGGAAAAGGTTTTGACATTTGAGAAGAGGTTCAGATAACGTACATTCCTGGGCATAAGAAAATTAGAAATGGCTCTATCTCAGGTATGTGACTGAAGTCCTTTGATCTGTTTTCATCTGTTAAAAAGAATACTTATGCTCATTGATAAAAATCTGAAGGAAAGTATGTGATTCATTGTCTAAACAGTATGTTCCAGAAAAGTTCTGTATCAATTAGATTGCTACAAATAAAATCATATCCTAAATAGAATTAGAAATGATAAAGGTAGAATTTGTTATTGTGGGTTAAACTCATTGTAACGCAAATAACTATTATAGGGTATGTGCTAGGCAGAATAAGGCCTCTTCCCCAAGATGTTCTCATCCTAATTCCAGGAACCTATATCCCCCTAACCTCGTATGGCAAAAGTTATTTTGCAGATGTGATTAAATTAAAAGTTTTGAGATGAGAAGGTTATCCAGGTGGACCCGATATGATTACAAGGGTGAGGGAGGCAGGGGGCACAGGAACAGAGAGTGGGAGAGAAAATGTAACAACAGCAGCAGAAGTCAGAGGAGAGAAGATGCTATCCTGCTGGCTTTGAAAATAGTGGAAGGGTTCTAGAAGCTTCCAAGGACTGTAGGCACACTCTACAAGCTGGGAAAGGCAAGGAAATGGATTCTCCCCAGAACCTCCAAAATGAATGTAGCTTTTTTAGACTTTTGACCTGCAGAACTGTAAGGTAATAAATTTGTGTTGGTTTGATCCATTAAGTTTGTGGTAATTTGTTACAGCAGCAACAGGAAACTAATACAGATTACTAGATAAAATCCAGGATGCTAAATTAAACAACAAATAATTTCAGATTAACAACAAATTTTTTTAGCATAAGAATCTCCAATTTGTCCCAAATATTGCATAGGTTATATTTGCACTAAGAAGTTCCTGGTTTGATCGTCCCAGCATTCTTGCCATATCTGAGACTGGTTCCAATAATTTCTCTGTCTCTTCAAGGTGTACTTTTTTGCTTTTTAGTATGTCTCACAATTTTTTGTTGAACACCGGACATCATATACAGGATAAAAGGAACTGGGGTGCATAGGCCCTTAGTGATGTGTTGGTAAGGTACGGGGGCAGGAAGCATCCTGTAGCCCTCTGACTGCACTCAGTCAGTGAGCCTGGGCCCCTGAGCTGTGACCTTCACAAGTGGCTCTGTTTCCCACCCCACCCCCCTTAGATGAGACAGGAAGGCAGGGGAGTGGGGGAGTGGCACGATGGAGTCCGTCTGTCTCGTCCCCCAGGTCAGTTAGGCTCTGGTAAAACAAGTAAAAATGAAAAAATCGATCCATGTCTGTTGAGCTCTGGTGAAACAGTTTGCTTGCGGGTGGGTCTTGTTAAGAAGATGCTTCCCCCCTTCCTTTTGCCAGAAACATGACAAGCTCCCTGCCCCTCCCCTGCCACCAGTCTTCACTGTGATAGCCTGGTAGGGCTTTTGGAGGTAAAGTGCACAGAAATGTGGGAGCCACCCCTGGAGGGGCTCCCCAGCCGGAGTCACTAGAGCTCAGGCTCGTCTGCACAGAGCCTCCAGTAGCTGAGTGTGGCTGAGGTCTCCTCCCGCAGACAGGAGGGCTTCCTGCATGGGAGCTTTTGCTGTGGTCACTGGTGCCTCTCTGAATCTGGTGGCAGAGCTTTGTCCTGTGACCTCACTTCTGTGATGGGCCTAAGAAAAATTGTAGATTTTTGTTCAGTTTTTTGTCATGTTGTGTGGACAAGAGTGACCATTTCCAAGCTGGACCAGAAACTGGAAGTCCCACGCAGTGAAAACCTAAAACAGGTTCTTTACAAACATGCATGTAACACTTACTTGTACCAGGTCCTAACTTAAACACTTATAAATGTTAATCCTAATAATTACCCTGTAAGGTAGGTCCAATTATTTTACAGATGGGAAAATCTGCATCACAGAGAGATTGAGTAATTTGCCCAGGGTCACACAGCTAGTAAATCACAGGAGCAGGACTCATACCCAAGCCGTCAGTCTCAAGAGACTGTGTTCATAACCACTGCACTGCCCTGTGTCTTGTCAGGGGGAGTCCATTTCTGTGCCAAGTGGGTGATCTTCACCTTTACCCTGAACCAGTTCCTTTCCTGTCTGTGAAGATCTTACTTCCTCTCTTGATTACTTTACAATCAACATATATGTAGAGAAGAAAGTTACTATTATTAGATTGCCCAAACTTAATCTTTGATACTTAGGCCTGACATGCAATTAGAAGAACAACCATGGAGGGAAGCTCATTAATGCAAAGAGCATGAGGAGGTCCAGCCATTATCCCAGAGCTTGCACACAAGCCAGCACTGAGCTCCTGTCAACAAACGCAGAAGTGGCGTGGGCTCTTGCTTGAGACTCTTACAGAATATGCCATCTGTACGGCCTTAGCCACTCTCCATTAGCCCCAAAGCCCAGGATGTTGCACCCATATCATCATTCAACTCTTTACTCAAGTTAATGACCTAAAAGGGAATGTTTCTACGTTACTTCTTGTTTTGCTCTTCCTAAAGTTGCCTAGGAAGGGAAGCTTAGGTTCTTCCAGGCCAGCTTCAGCAGAGGTGGGGAATATGAGATGATGCTGACTCCTTAGTGAGGCAACAGTGGACAACCAGGCCAGAAGTTGGCATCACATGGGCACATCTCTTTAGCAAGCAAGAGGGTATTATTTTGAGATAGTACTTCGGTGGTGGGCAACCTCCAAGATGCTTCCTGCCCATAATGCCCGCCTCCTGGTATTCGGGGCCTGTGTGGTCCTCCCCCTTTGAGTGACCAACCTCTAACCAATAGATACCTCAACACTGAGGGGGTGACACTGCTGTGATTAAATAAAGAGACAATGTAACTTCCATCTTGCTAGAAGATTCTGTCCCTTATTGACTTTGAGGAAGCAAGTTTCTATGTCAGGGGAGCTAATGGTGTCCTCCGGCCAACAGCCATGTAGATACTGAGCCCCACGATCTACAGCCCCAATGCAACTGAATACAGCCAACCATCAGGCAGGTGAGTTTGGGGACAGGTCCTTCCAAGGTGAGCTTTTGGATGAGACCCCAGCCTGGCAGCTATCTCAACCGCAGCCCTAGGAGAGGCCCTTCACCAGCCCTAGCTGGGCTCTGCCTGGGTTCCTGACTCAGAAACTGTGATGATAAATGTGTGCTGTGAAGCTGCTAACAAGCAGCAGGCAGCTAAAGCAATTCCTAGTCCCATCTCCTCTGAGGTGAACATTACTTCTGGATTTTATATTTTACTGGCCCATTTCCACCTTGATGATGTGCAAGAAAATCTCCATTTGATATTTTGTGCAACCTCTGAGTTCATCAAAATGCTGCTAAAACATTTTGTGAAGGAATCTGTAGTACATAAAATGCTAGATCTGTGTCACTGAAGTGTGCTTTCTTTGTGACCGGGAGATTTTTTAATAATCTCTGAGAGGCGAGGTTGCCAGAAGGGAAAAGCATGTTTTGTCTTGCAAGAATCTTGCTGTACTTAAGTACAAATGGACTAGGACTGTAGTCCCTACCTTTGGCAATAGAAAATGCAGCGGGTGGGGGATGACTTCTCACATGCAAATAGAAAAGCTTTGACCAACTTTGCTTTTACTTAAAAACAACAGCAACAACAAAACTGAGCCTGAAAATGTATACTGGTTTGTTGAAAGTTATTGACAAACAAAATCCATTTAACAATGGAATTTTTAGTCTGATCTGGGTGTTATCAGAAAAGGTGGAATGCGTCCTGGAATCTCAGGTATGAGTGCTTATCTGTAAAAACAAGTGTCAGTACCTGCTCTTAAACAGGGACTAGAAGGGAAGACAGAATAGTAGAGATCATATGTTACATTTGGGGGTGGCATTTTTCTTTAATTTTTGTTTCTGATGCTACTGATAAAAATTGGATTGTGTAACAAGTAAAAATATGTAAGAATCCAGTCATTCGTGTACATATTTTCTGTGAACCCACTGTGTGCCAGGCTCTGTTCTGTTCAGCACGGGGACAATGCAGTAACACGACAGAGCCCTTGGAACTTGTGTGATGGAGACAGGTGGGCAGTACAGTAATCTACAGGCAAGCAGTTGAGTGGCACCTGGCAGGGCTAAGGGCTAGAAGAACAGTGAAGTGAGGTGAGGGAGAGGGGAGAACTAGGAGGTCATGGTGCAGACGGATTTCGGAAGGAGCCTCCCTGATAAGGAGGCGTCGGAGGGGGCCTGAAAATGTGGGGACAGAGGACTAAGTGAGGGCACTTGTGCAGTCAAGGTGAACACATAGGCTGTGAGCCAGGTTGCTGGAGATCAGGTGACTTCCTTGAGGTCCTTCAACAAGTCCTCAGCACCCGTAGACATGGTCTCATGGGCGGGAGTTTGATGACTAAAGGGCCGGTGGCCCAGCTGAAATTCCAACCCTAAAGCTTACTGGCTGGGTGACCTTGGGCGATGTGTAAACCTCTCTGAAAAACCAGTGGGGCCAGTAATAATGCCCGCCTAGAGTGGTCACAAGGATTAAATAATAGGTGAGAGGTGCTTAGGATAGGCCTTGCCCACATTTAGCAATAATAAACATTAGCTAAATTATACCACGTTAATAGTAAATAGAATACTTGCATACTCTACTATGGTTGAGTAACTCAGTTATTTCAGGGGTTCCCAGCTTTTTTCCACGTGCGCACCCCTTTTAAACCCATTTCTATAAATTGTACACCTTGTTTTTAAAACAGCTGTTTTTAAATACTGACACTTGGGTTCAATGCCTATCTTAATGTAAAATAGTGGAAATGAGGTAATAAATTAGGAAAGAAAAATTACTACACTAAAAGCACAAACCGCAATTTAATTTTACAGTATTCGTAACACAGTTAAACATTGATAATGATAAGCAAGTATTTAGACAACAAATAAAAACACTACTTGAACAGAATCATGATTAAAGACAACGCACTTTTGCTCAGCTAATAACCAAACAGACCGAACAGCCTGGCTACGGGTGTGTTTATATGTTCCCGGAAGTTGTGGAGCCGTCACAAACGACTGGTCTGAAGCTGCGTCATGATTGGTAGAAGGGCGGTTTGGGGGCGGGCTCACAGCCTCGTCCTCATCCAATCATCCTTTGCTCATGTGATCAAATTTTGACGTGTCTCCCTTAACAGTGATTCAGACTTAACATTTATTGTTTTATAACTAACCTTTTGCATTTTTTACTGTTTTTTTTCTGTTGTTGTTTTTTTTTGGGTTTTTTTTGTGTGTGTTTTTTTTGGTCATAACTGATTATCTCTCTCCTACCCCTGAACTGCTGGCCCAGCAAGTACCCCCAGGGGTATAGTGCCACCTCTTGAGAACTAATGAATCATTTTGATCTTTTTGTGTTCTCTTGTGTATATTACAGCTTCGTAAGTCCATTAGTCTAATCACCTATTAATAATCATTTCAAGAGGACATTGGATTACCTGGCAAAATTTGTACTGAGCCCACGTGCGTGCCTGGTGATCACCTCTTATATTTCTAAGTGCTCACAGACCATCTGTTTGAGAATCGTTTCACTGCTTACAACCAGTGTCAGGCCCATCCCTTACATGTTTGCACCTTTAGAAGCTGGGGAACTCTCCATGATGAAAATCTGATTTATGTTACTAGCGTGCTTCACTAGTGATGGAGACCACTAGAGGTTGTCTACGTAATTTGCTTTTTTATTAAAGTAATGGGATGATTACCTGTAATCAGAAAGCATTTCAGTCATGCAACTACCAATTCCTATTTCAGATCTATAACTGTATCAAATTGTGGGCTGATCCAGCATAAAGTAAGATTACTCATCTGTTAGGAAAATTTAGGTAGGGTATGAGTCATATAATCTGACATTCTTCTGCTATCTAAATAGATTCCGTTTCTTGTAACTGAACCATATGTTTTACAGGAGTAAAAAAAAAGGAAATGTAAAATTTTTATACTGAAACACTTAACAAATCAGATCTTTTACATATGTGAATTTCTAAATTATATAGTTGGACTTTGAAAATAGGTCGGTCATTTACTTTGCAGCAAATCTTTCCAACTGCATTTTTTCCTTGGTAATATTTTCTGATCATTTAAATATAGCAAGGATATTTAAGCAACGCGTACTTTTGTTTTCTGTCTAGTTATGTCTAAAGCAAAAGCTAGTAGTAAAAGCTCTGAAATATTAATTGTATAGTCCATGTTCTTCTTAAAATTTCAAAGTCCAATTGAGTTGTGAGGAAGTGAGAATTAAACTTCATAACTTCATTTTGTCATTAGCCTTTTATCTTCGTAATTTACATTTAAGTTGCTTCCACTGGGAAGTTTTGGCATGACAGGGAGACTCAGGGTCCCGGCAAGGTGGGGTTAGCCTTGGTCACAGAACTTCGCCTTGCACCCGCCCATTCTCTTTCCTCTTTGTGTTCGGCTTGATGAGGGCTGCGGGTGATGTGCAATGCAACTCTAAAGGGTGGGGTGCAGAGAAGGACACAACAGACCTTGGTGGGTCGTAGGGAGCACTAACCTTTCATTGGAAGATAAAGTCTTGTGAGCATGTTCATGCCCATGTAAGTGTGTGTGTGTGTGTGTGTGTGTGTGTGTGTGTGTGTAATTTATTAATACAAGCACTTATACCTCCTAGTTTTCGAACTAATGAAAACTGAGTCTTACCTGATTTTTCTGTATCACTTGGTATCATTTATCTTCTTGAGATACCTTTCCCCCAAGACTTTCATGACCTTGAAATACATTTTTCTCTTGACTTGGGTGACTTCTGATTCTCCTGATTTCTCTACCTGTTTGGCCATTCCTTTTCTGTTCCCTCTGGGCATCCCTCTTCCTCGGTTCATCTCTTAAGTGTCAGTGTTTCATGAGATTCTGTCCCAGAAAAGTTCTCCCTGGTTTTCCACTCCCCTGGCTTCAGTTACTAGCTCTGTGCTGATTACTCCCAAATGTTAGTATGTTGGACCAGCCCAGACCTCCTCTGGACTCGATGTCCCCAGGTACTCTCTGGACGTTTACATTTATGGGACTCATTATCTTTCCTCCCAAATGTGCTCTTTATGTTCTCTCTAGTGAATGGCAGCGTACCAGCAGCCAGTCAACCAGAGTGTCATTCTTGTTCCTTTTATCACCACACACCCCCTTCTTGGCTCGTAAACTGCCAACTCCAGCTGAGGCCACCCACTGAACACCTCCCCCACTTGTGTTCTCCAGTCCCGTCATCGTGACCATAGCTCAGGGCGCCATCATCTTCTGCCGAAACGATTGTATCAGCCACCAGCCCAGCCTCTTCGTCTCCAGCCTTGCCCCCTTTCAGTTCCTTTTCCACATCATGTACAGTGCTTCTAAAACACAGATCTGACCCTTTTACATGCAACCCTTCCAGGACTGGCCATGGGCTTTGAGACGAACTCCAAACCCTATACCATGGCTCACAGTGCCATCTGTGATCTAGGGCCTGTGTATGTCCCTGTCCCATCTCTTTGTCCAATCGTCAGCTTCATTGAATGATTTTCAGTTAATTACTCAGAGGTACCGAGTTCTCTCTCAGCTCCAGGCATTCGCTGGGTCCTCTCCCAGCCTGAATTCGTTCTCCTGCGTTTTCTGTCCGGCCAGCTCCTGACCAGTCTTCACGCGTTAGCTCAGAGAAAGCGGCAAGTCTTCCCTGTGGCCTCGGCTGGGCCCAGGCCCCTCTGTGCTCCCGGCGCGCTCGCGGCCTGCGTTTACAGCCGTCTGCTTGTCGGGCTGGTGTCTCCGGAGCTCCAGGAGGAGAGTCGTGTTGGTCACTCTTGTATCCACAGCACCTGGACCCCAAACATGGCAGGTGTTTGCGTGAGAGACGAGCAAGACTAGAGTGAGGATGGGAGCACAATTACCTGCAGCCACCACCTGCCCTGTGCCACCTGCCAGAGGTTACCTTCACAGTCACCTTGGCATTCCTGCTGTGTCCAGACATGGCTCAAAGCGACTTTCTGTGCATTTAGTCCCCTCCCCCTGAACCTTGAGGGGATGAGGATTTTGATTCTTAAGTAAGTTGCCTCGCCACAGGTCAGAACTTAGTAATGTGGCGCTCTCACCTCTCTGGTAGGGCAGCCGGGAACGCTCTCTGTGTCCAGCATGCTAGAAGGTGAACCACGTTCTGCGTGAAGGCACCACTGACACGGCTGGGACACACGTCAAGTCTGAGCCTCCAGGTTCTCTGGAACAAAGAATGAAATACATTAAATCTCTCCATCAGAAATTGTCCTTTTATTTTAAATAACCGTACGTGTTTGTGTTGAGAAAACTTCGAGTGGTTTTCCGGAAACTTGACCAACGTCACATGAATCATGTAGAATGTCAGTGCAACAGCCTCCTTCATCCGCAGTAGTCTCAGAGCCTCCTGGAAGCCCAGCGTTTTCACGGGGATGTGCAGGAGCCGGAGTGGCGGCGGGGGGCCCAGCACCAGGCGCGGGGGGCCTGGCGGTTTTAGGGTGCGTAAAGGCAGTTCCGAACTGGGAACCCGGCAGGACCCCCACGCCCCCACCACATAGTTAGCCATCGCAGATGTACTTCCCAAGCTTCTCGGTGCCTTCTGCTTTGCTACAAGAGATTCACGAACATTTTGGCAATCGAGTTCGTTTTGCTCGGGGGGCGGCGTGGGTGCAGGAGCTGCGGCGGGGAAGGCCGGGGGGACGGTGCCTGTGAGCGCCCCGCCCGGCGGTCTGGGGGCGTCTTCGTGCAGCCGAAGGGGCGGTGGGGCTCTGGGGGCTCTGTTACAAGGGCCCCACGTCTTCATCCCATCACAGGGTGTGTGTGTGTGTGGTGGGGTAGGTCCCCATCTAGGAAGGCTGGGGACTCAGAAAACATATGGTACCCCCTGATAGTTCTGAAGGACTTTCACTTTGGTTTTTTCTTTGATATTACATAGCTGATGGGGACTCATACGCTCACTTTTAGATCGGACGACAAGGGCCAGAGAGGGTGACTAATTTGCTCGGTGTCACCCAGCTAGAACTCCAGCCTTTCCATTACCCATCAACTCCTCGGAGTTAACTGCCAACACTGCCAGCTCGCCAGGCCTCACAGCTGTGCAGGAATTGGATTTGGAAGGAATGCCATTATTTGCATAGCTCATGACAACAAATGCAATTTAAATATAGTTACAGTGTTGCACACTCAGTAATCCAGTAGTTACCTGCTATAAAAACTCGATGGAGTGATCGATTTGGCTTAATTGAGGCAAGGCAGCCACCCAGAGTCGGGCCGGAGGTGACCCATGTGCCCAGGGCAGGTGGTCTGTCCTGGCCTTTCTTTGCCCCTGGGTTCCCTCTCGAGGGGTGCTGCTGCCACTCCCAGTCTCAGAGATGCTGCTGAAGGTGACAGGTAAGAAAGAAACCCAGTTCTTGCCACGGCCCCGCCGTCCTCAGGCTCACACCGCCATCTCACTGTTCAGAAACATTGGACTCTTGGTTCTTGACCTGGACTTGGAATCAGCAAAGCCACACTCTCAGGGGGAGAAAACAGGGCTAGGCGTCTTCCCAACTTGTCAGTGCTCCAGAAAGCCTGCCTCCCTGCAATCATTTCCATTCTGTAAAAAAATAAAAATAAAGTACATAATACAGGAGTACAGTCTCATTTTGTAAATTCCACCAATTCAGATTTTTTTTTTAAAGTCTCCCCAATCCCAAAGGAAAACTTAACCAGTTTCTGTCTTTTCAGCCCTTTCCCTGTGCACAGACAGTTCTGTAGACCAAGCAGTTCTTGAAAGGTGTGCGGGGGAAGCACGCACAGGGAGCTTTTGTGCGTTTATTTGCGCCGAGCTGGTGACGTGCTGGGCCTCGAGCGCTCCCTGGTAGTCAAGTCTTGAGAAGGCAACTTGAAATTATGCTTTTCACGGAGAAGGTGTAGCTACAGATGGAGCGCTTTCAAGTGGCCGTGCTTTCACCTTCATCCTGAAGGAACTACAAGTCAGTTGATTGACTTTGTGTAAAAAGAAATCCACAGCAATAATCACGGGCAGGAGTCACATAAAGCTTAAACCCGTGTTAGAGTGGTGGGAGTTCTCCCCTTCGTTTGTGGCGATGCCGTATGCGCCATGGATGAAAGTCCTGGAGAAATACAAGGTCTGCCCAGCACCTGGTTCAAGTCCATCTGAGCCCTTGGAAAGCAGCCCTGCAGACCTGCAGAAGGTGGCTTCCCCCATGGCCAGTCCCCTCAGGCTCTGACATCTGTTTTGGCTCAAGACTTGAGGCCAGTAAACGAGGCTCCTTCTGTCCCAAGTACAAAGCGGACTTGCTCATTTGATTGGCCCGTGCTGTAAAAGCCCGGTGCTCCCAGCACACCGTCTGCGGGGTACTGAAGAGCTTCCAGCAGAGCCCAAGGACAGAAACAGGATGCTGGGGGCTGAGTTCTCCGCAGCCCTCACTGTGGGCGACACACTGCTGGGGGAGAAATAGGGGAACAGCTGGAGCGAGACAGGGCCCTTGGCAGCAGAGCTGGTGCCAGAAGCAAAGCGCCGTTGGGAGTTTTATCAGGAGTGCCAGGTCCTTCTGGGCGGCCCAGAGAGAGGGACTGTAGGTGGGCGGCCAAGGGAGTGCCACAGGCCCATCCCCAGAGAGAGGCGGGAAGCAAGCCGTGGGAGGATGCCGCCGACTGTCACACGTGAGTGGGGGCATCACGGTCTGCATGAGCGAATTACAGATCAGGTGAGGTCAGCGTACACGAGAAGCTGTGAACTTGACCATGATGAACTTCCAAGATGGGCTTTGTCTGTGGGCTCACTCTGACTCCACACGGTGGGTTTAGACACGGGGCTCCAAACCAGTACTGGGGCAGTCTCGGCACAGAGGAGCAACCCATTAGATCAATGTGACTTCTGGACCCAAACAGGTGTCTTGACTCCCAGGGAGTCATGTTGCTGGAGCCCCAGGGTCCACCAGGCTTGCCCAGGCAGATGAAGAAGTGGAGTTTAGCAGTATGACTCCTGGGAAACCACATGTGTAAATACAGAGGAGCGACCTGCCCGGAGAAAAGAGGTGTCAGTACTTAGTGTGGCCACTCCTTCTCTGCTGTGACGTTACGACACGGAGGCCTGGGCTAGTGTCCCGCCTGTGCAGGCCGCTTCTCCCCTGCTCCTCTCCCACCCCTGCTTGGCGCTGGGCATCGTTTGATCCTTTGCCTTTTTGTTCTGCCCGCTCCCCACAGTCCTTCTTTCTTGGCCGCCCAGTAGCAACCAGTGGGGCCAAAAGAAACCAGCTAGGAGACCTCGAAATAAATGTTTCTCTCAGTTTTATGTTACGGATCTCACCCATTCTGCTTGTGTGTACCCGTTTGGTACATGCAGTGCTGAACCTTCCGGCTCTGCCCCCCGGTCTGCCCGTGATGGTCCTCTCTTTCTTTGATCTCTGAATACAGTCTCTCCCTAAGCAGAAAATAAAAATTCCTTAGAGATGAGGATGCATCTTTTATTCCTTGGTATTCTGTGTCGTACATAAAAGGCGAGCTGTGGACATTACAGAGTTACTACCCAGGGATTTTATTTCCTTCACTTGGTGCCTGAGACAGTCCACGTGCAGCTAGACCTTTAAAGACCCTGTGCTGGCTCGTTAGATGGCTCTGTGTGTTGTCACCTAAGTCTGTCTTGAACCAGCCATGTGGCCTCGCTCAGGATCGTTGCACTATTGTAACGTGCTTTCCAGAGCTAGATTTTTATGATGTAATAGTAAAACCATCGCACCCCAAAGTCACTACTTTATTATGTTTTTTCCAAAATCTTCTGGAACATAACAAATATATTTGAATGAAGAGTAATTATGTAATTAAATTTGAAAATAACTCCAAATCAATCTTTGAAAACAATTCAGGAAGCTGCACTCGTGTCTCTCACGTTGTTGAGATTGAATTTGTGCCCTTTGTAGAAAGCACTTTGTTCTAAATTGAGGACTGTAGTTGGGATCAAATTGGATCACGTTTGAGAAAATGCCCCACTAATTGGTCTGTAAATACATTTCATCAGTATCGTTAGTGTCTCACCATTTCCTGGTTATGCCAAACTGCCGATCCACAGGAAACACTTTGAGCACCGAGGTTTTAAGCCATCATAAAGCATGTTGATTAGAGCAAACATAAAAAGGGGAAAGGATAAAGCCGAGCACCATGTTGTTTGGAGTGCAGACCGCCCGCAAGCCACCCGCACAGCACATTCGTGAAAACAGACACGGAAAGGACCTCACCCTTGTATTCTATTTGCCTTTGTTTTATTTTAAACATTTCATTATCCAGTTCAATTCAGTTGATTTTAAGACACGTATACTGAGCAACTACTAGGATAGTTGGGCTCATACTACCTTAGGTGTGTACTTTGCACCTGGAAGCTCGCACTTGCATACACCCTGAGAAGCACCCGAATACTTCCAACCCCGGGTGAGGATGGGGAGAGGGGGACGTGGGAAAACGCGCAGTCTAGGGTGCTTTGGAGGGGGTTTCGATCACAGTCCCTCTAAAAAACTTTTGAAAAACTGTATCCCCCCCTAAAATATTTTAAATTGACACCTAAAATGTTTTATTATACATTTAAATAGTAGCAAAAGATCTTGTCATGGTGTATTGCAAATTTCTGTATTTTAAAGCAATGTCACCCCTCTTCAGTAGCAGTGTGAGTACCACGGGGGTTTGAACCCTTCACCAACCTTTAAAATATCAATAAACAAGCACCTGAGGTTGCCCCGCAGCCAGCCAGGGCCTTTGGGGGCAGCAGACGTGTCGCAGGATGTCCAACTTGCAGCTCAGGACGGCTTTGATGCGGCCCAACACGGACCCTTACGACGGGATGAGATTTCATTGTGACATCAGCTGTGGTCAGTGTGGTATGTGTGGCCCAGGGGGGCCCGAGGGCGGACACAGCTGGTCTAGCGGACGTTCGCTCCCCCCTCCCCCCGTGTCCCTTGCTGCGCCCCGCTGTGTGGGGTTTGTCCTCGGAGGAAGCCGTGCTGCGCTGAGTTCTGATTTGGGGTGTGCAGAGCGGTGGCTTTGGGGGGCAGCGGCTGTGGCGTTTACACTGCTTCCTTAAGGAAGAGTCCTGCCGGGCGTGAGCCGTGGGCAGAGGACAACTGCCTCTGTCCCCGTGTCAGGAGAAGCCCTGGGTGATGGCAGCGCTGTCCTGTGGCCGCGGGGGGTGACTCACCCAGGTGAGCTCGCTCCTCCAGCACCCCCGGTTTGGGCAGTAACACTGGTCAGTCATTTGCATTTTGGACTAGAAGGGGCAGCCCCAGTTCGGGGGGCACTCAGGACCCCGACCTCCCAGTTTCCAGCCCTTCCTCCCGCACCAGAAAATCCGAAGCCATTTAGAGAAGAAGAAGGAAGAATCCTTCTGGGAGCAGCGAAGGCTTTGGCACAGGGATGAGACTGAGACAGCTGCTTCCCTCTTGCGCCTCCATCTGTCACCTCACCAATGCAGAGGGGACAGCGGGGACCACAGGCCGCGTTTTGCAGGGGGGTGCGTGCGCGTCTGTCCCCACGCTGGGGACCGGCTCCCCAGCAGCTGGGGTCCCAGGGGGCGGGGACCGACAGTCCTGGGCCGCGAAGGGCGCGTGGTGATGGGGGCCCACAGGTGTGTGCCCGCGCGTGCGACACGTGCCTCGTATGTCACAAGCTTCGTGTTTGCTGTGACGGGTTGTGTGACCTCAAAGCCTCACCCAGTGCGACCCGCAGTGCCGCCGCGGTGGGGCAGAGCCCTCAGGACGGCGGCACATTCCGATTCCACGGGTTCTCGAGCGCCGGGCACGTCCTCTGCGGTGTCCGGGGGTCACGGAGCACGACGGCGCGGTGTCCACGCTGCTGCGTCCGCCGTCACGGCCTTTAGCGGCCGGAGCTGCCGCCTGGGGCTCCGACGCGCGGGGCGGGGGCCAGGGCCCGGCTGGGACAGCGTCGCTGGTGGCTGCTTTATGGCGGGGGTGACAGAGGGCACATCCAGATGTGTTTCCAAGCAGAGGCCTTGGGCTCTGTCACCCAGAGTTTCCGTAGGCCCCTCCCAGCACCTACGACAACGGGTCTTCTCGGGGCCTGCACAGTCGTGGCTGATGCCTTAGCCGCTGCGGCACTGGCCCCTGGCAGGACAGCCCCCCAGAGAAGTGTGCCCCCCGCTCGGAAGCACCGGCTCCCTGCACGGAGCCACTTCGGCCGCGGGGGCTGGCTGCCCGGAGGGACACCAGTTCAGTTTCTGGTCAGATGGCGCGGCTCTCGCTCTCCTGAGAAGGCGTACGGGCGTCTGGGGGGCTGCCGTGCACGGACGGGGAGCTTAGAGGGCTGTCTGGAGGGAGCCCGGCCCAAACTGCCTCTGCGGGTCGGACCTCCCGAGGAATAGAGCCACCAACAGGAGAGACAGACAGACAAGGGCCGGCCAGGAAGTACCGGCCATGTACAATAAGGTGAAAAACAGACGCATTTATGGCCGACTCACAAAACACGGAGCTGACAGTTCCCGAGATCTGCAGTCAGCAAGCTGGGGGCCCGGAAGAGCTGATGCTGGAGCTACGGTGATGAGAACTTGGGGCTCCGTGTGACCCTGGGGCCCAGTTCCCCAGAACAGCCCCCTCGGAGTGACTAGGACACATGGGAAGAAGTAACTTACCCGGCAAACTCAGGATTCCATTAACGATAAGAAAAGAGGGGACAACAGACGTGTCCGTGGTCACTCAGCCAGCCGGAGATGAGGTCGGTTCGTGTCCAGGTCCCTAGGACTTGAAATATAGCACTGTACCACATGTCGTGGGCTGGAGTGGACGGGGCTAGGGCTGGGGCCCAAGCCTGCTCCTTGCCGATCTGCACCACAATGTGCCTCCAGGGCAGCTTGGGGCCCCAGGTCGGGGAATGCAGGCCCCGGTTGTTGGGGGTCGTCAGATCTAACGGGCTGGAGTCGCACCAAGGGAGTGTGGGTAATGGCTGCATCCTGCTCCTCTCCGGTTCTGTTTCCCCGAGGCCGTCCAGTTTCAGCCTCCGAGTGCGCTCGTGCGTCTGCAGGCCCACGGCTCTGACCACTGCCCTCTCTGCAGACCTCCACCCGAGGTGTCAGACTCCGCACTGCCATCATCGGTGGTGCTGGACACAGGACGTGTCGCTCTGTAATGCTCTGCGTTTTCACTGTGCTCCATGACGTAGTATTGATGAAGCCTGGAGTCGGCCATGGTCACATCAGCTTTCTCCTAACTTACCGGAAAGAGTCTAAATTTAAAAAACAGTGGTTAGCCATTAACCACATCTGTCACTCAACATTTTTCTTTTTCAATATTGAACATACTTGGGTATCTTCTATTGTGTTTTATGGCATTCCAAACCAAGGACAGGGTCTAGAGTTGTTTTTCATTTTTTTTTTTTCATAGCATCATTATTAGTAGTGAGTTCTGTGTCAAAGGCTACCCGCCTGAGGTGATCTTCCACATACCCCCCAATAAAACTCCTTCCTTGGATCTCCAACCCCCCCACCCCCGCGCTTCCCCCCGGAATTCCAGAGTGGTTACAGGAGGGTTAAGCAGCTCACCTTATACATCTTTCTTATTTCCTAAAGGGCATCTCCTTCGGTAAGCATCGAATCACTGCTGAAGTCATTCTTTTGAGGGTGGAGTGGGGAAAGAGGAGGGGGCGTGGAGAGCAAACCCTGTGGTTGGGGTGTTACCGTCACTGCTGATTAACTTTAGGCGCCCCCCCCCCCCCGAGGGAGAACAACCCAGGGCAGTGAACATGCTCATGGAGTTCTCATTCCGATCTGGAGTACTGTGGGGGTGACAGAGCGTGCACACGGGCAAGCCCGAAGAGGCAGTTTGTATCGCCTACAAATGAGCAGGTGGTGTGTTTGTGTATGGGGTAGGAGCAAGGAAGTGGGGTGTCAGAGTGACCTGGATAGTGTGGCTGCAACGTTTTGGAGCCCCTGAGGGCTGCCAGGATCACCGGGGCTGATTCCGGCCCTGACTAGCCAGGCAGAGCTCCGTGGGGCTGGCAGTGTCCACAGGGCATGGACCTCACCCCCAGCACCTGCCTGGGTCCGTCAAAGGTCGTTCCGTCTCAGCAAGACCATCTACCTCTAACCTGACTGTTATGGTCCACAGCACCTGGAAAGGTGTGCAGTTACTTAAGAATCCCGTGGTACTAACCATGATCAACAACACATTTTGTGATACAAAGAATTTCTTCCATTACTTTTGGGTTCATTTCAGGCCCAAATCCCACCCACACCACTGCCCATAGAGTGGACCTCACATATGCTCCCACTTAGCACAGCAAGCCTCGTCCAACACTCACGGTCACATCTGAGTCAGCCTTAGGAAGGTACCAAGAAATACCTTCTCCTTGTGCTCTCCCACCCTCATCCTGCTCTTGTGTGTGTGTGGGGGGGGGGGGGGCGCTGCTTCCCACTGCACGTGCCCCCAACAGGGAGGTCCAGGTAGGTTCCATCTTGGGAGTGTGACAGAAGATTGTCACAGCCCTTCACAGGTGTCTCCTTAGGTCTTTAGGCTCTTCAGAAAAGCACATTTACAAGAGACATACTCCGCTGTTGCTACTATTAATCTATTAATCACTTCTCGTAAATAGCTTTGATGCTTATTATGATGAAAGACCCTCCCCCCAATCAGAGGAAGGGTGGAGAAGGACCAGGCAGGCGCAGGCATGGAGACCCTCATTCTGCCACATGCTGCAGAGTCCGCAGACCAGGACCTGGAGCAGCCCCGGGCAGCATGCCATCCAGTGGTTTGAGTCGTGAGGGCGGGACTGAGGGCTTGAGAGACGCGGCAGTTGTGAGCACGAGTGGACGGGGCGTGGTGTGTTAAGTGAGAGGGGTCGCTCTGTGGGCGGCGCTGTGGGACTCGGACTTGTAAGGACACAGCCTCCCTGCACCTTACCTGCTTGTACGCGAGGGCTCTCTTTTCAGGTGTTGGAAGCAGCCAAGCTCTTACCTACAGTGAGTGTCCCTCCTGCCTTTCCATGGATTTCCATTAACATGCACATTTAGGCGCAGAAAGACCGTGTCACTTCTATGGAGTCATTTGTAATAATATCAACTGAAATTCAAGCATCTTAGGAGGTGTATAAACACAACTACGGGAGCATCTAATAAATGGAATGTTATTTTTGTAGCAGCAATTTTACTTTAAATTCTATCGAGGGTGAGAATGAGGATTTATTGTTAATATTTATAAGCCCATTTATGCTGCTCTGATAAGTGGGTAATCTAAGTTAGGGTTGGAAAGGCAGACGCGGGTTTGAGCTTGGCGACATACAACCTTCATCTGGGCCTCTTTCCCTAGCATTCTGCAGGCAAACACTGGCTCATCCGAAGTTCAAGTTTTCAAAGGAAGGAGCCGAGACGATATAAGCAGAAGGCACGTGTTGCTTGAAATTTGTTTCTTTCAACTTTCACACTCAAAAGGAAAAACTATGGTCATTGACTTGCTGGTCATGCACAAGATCCTGAGAGGCACTACAGGGTCTGGCAGAAGTGACACCCTTTTTTGGGTGGTAAAAATACTGTTACGTTACGGAATGACATGCTTATGATTGTGTAAGGAAAGACCTGCGCGGGTGAACGGGTGAACCGGAGGGGAGGTGACGGGGAATGAAGAAAACACACAGACACAGACACAGACAGAAAAGCTGGGACCGGGGGGTTCTCTGCGCTCTGGTGGAGACCCGGAGACCCGCCTGGCAGCAGCGAGTGTGTTTTATAGGGGGGGCAGAACGAGTGAGATCACGGGGGTAATCAGCAAAGCCGAGACCAGACGGTACACCTTAACTGGGACGAATAGTCACAGACACCTGCATGTAATCAATATTTTGGTACACGTTGCTAGGGCATTACTGATTATATTATTATTATTCTCTTCAGGGCAGGCAGGCCACACGTTATGTCTCAAATCTTTCCCAGAGACCAAACCACCTCGCTCACAAGGTCATACTTTGCCAGACGTCAGAAACCACACTCCGAGCAGTGTCCTTGTGCACCCTGGGCTGCCTTGCAAAGCCCTTGAACTGTGGGCTCCAAGCACACAGGGGGCCTTGCTAAAACCTGTTTACTCAAAGGACCTGGCTTCTGGCTCACGCGCTCCCTACAACTTGGTATAGGCTGCCAGCTCACAAAAGAGGGCGTTACTTCTGCCGGACCCTGTGTATCGTGGGGGTTGAGAGTACAGACTCTGGAGCCAAACTCCCTGGGTTCACATCCCAGTTCTGCCTGTTGCTAGCTGTGTGTCCTTGAGCAGGACACCTAACCTCTCTGTGCTTCAATTTCCATCCTTTGGTGGCTTGCATATCTAGATGGGAATGTGCCAAATGGCATATGCCTTTTTTTTTTTTTTAACCAAACACCTTGTTGATTATGAGTGCTTAAATGTGCCAGGTGTGTAAGTTGTGTTTTCTTGATTCAGGTGCTCATGTGCAAGCTGCCATTAACCGTTGTGCCTGCTGCAATAAGATTTACTGGAAAACCGGTGGAAGCTTCCAGAATGGGGGAGGCAGGAGTCACGGACGCCCTGGCGGCAGGCAGCACGACCCTCTGGGTCACTCCAGGGCTGGTGTGGCCCGAGCTCCTGCACCGTCAGAGGCGCCTGACCTCAGGGCTGTTTCCTCTGGGCGAGCAGGCGCGCGCTGCGGTCTGTGTGGCTGGTCTTGCCCTCCTCCCCGCACCGACCCAGGGGTACAAGACGGTCTCCATGACGGAGGGGGCAGCGGAACGCTGGGACCCGCCCTCTTGTCAAGGTTTAAGTAAAGTGGAGAATTCATCCTGCCAGTAGGGCCGTGTGGGGCTCCGAGTGGACGTGCGCGCATTCTGGATGGTCAAAAACCGTCACGATCTCTGCTTTGCTTGTGTAAGACTTCAGGTCCCCCAGCAACCTCGTGAGCAGTGGGTGCTGGTCCACGCTAACAACTGGCTGTGGCGCTGCCTAGTGGCGTTTGCCCATCTCGGCAGGGCGAACACCCCCACGGTGGCCAATTTCAAGTCACTCACATGACGTCTGAGCACAGCTGGGAAGAGACGTGCAGGGACGTGCGACCCTGTCCTGTTTGGGCCAGACGGCTACAACAGACGTGAAGACCTCAGTGCAGAGTAGTGAAGCCAGGACAGGGGGAAAGAATGAAAGAAAGGAATTAGGAAGATACGGGCCCGGGGACCCCGCTGCACCCCTTGCGCGAGCGGGAGGAGCGCTGAGGCGGTGCACCCCGCGCACCCCGCCCGCCGCTGCACCCCGCCGCTGCACCCCGCCCGCCGCTGCACCCCGCCGCTGCACCCCGCGCGCCTCGCCCGCCGCTGGACCCCGCGAACCCCGCGCGCCTCGCCCGCCGCTGGACCCCGCGAACCCCGCGCGCCTCGCCCGCCGCTGGACCTCGCGAAC
Source organism: Lyroderma lyra (assembly GCA_004026885.1). Taxonomy (NCBI): domain Eukaryota; kingdom Metazoa; phylum Chordata; class Mammalia; order Chiroptera; family Megadermatidae; genus Lyroderma; species Lyroderma lyra. Next base: position 11,448 of record PVJL010006368.1, on the reverse strand, counting down.
CCCGCGCGCCTCGCCCGCCGCCGCACCCCGCCGCCGCACCACGCGCACCCCGCGCGCCTCGCCCGCCGCCGCACCCCGCCGCCGCACCCCGCCGCCGCACCCCGCCGCTGCACCCCGCGCACCCCGCGCACCTCGCCCGCCGCCGCACCCCGCGCACCCCGCGCGCCTCGCCCGCCGCCGCACCCCGCGCACCCCGCGCGCCTCGCCCGCCGCTGCACCCCGCCGCGCGCGCCGCCAGCATGGAGTGGGAGCTCAACTTCCTGCTGTACCTGGCGCTCTTCTTCTTCCTGCTGTTCCTGCTCTTCCTCCTGCTGTTCGTGGTCATCAAGCAGCTGAAGAACTCCGTGGCCAGCACGGCCGGGGCGCTGCAGCCCGGGCGCCTGTCGCTGCACCGGGAGCCGTGGGGCTTCTCCGGGGAGCAGGCGGCGTGACCCACGGGGCGCGTCCGGCGGGCGGGCGCGGGCTCGCGGGAGCGGGGTCCGGGCGCGGGAGGGGTCGGCTCCCCCGGGGGCCCCGGGCTCCGGGCTGGCGCTGCGCTCGCGAGCAGGGAGAGCTGCGGAGAGTCGGAATGGCTTTGGGCACCGGCTCGCTCTTCTGCCCCGGCCCCAGCGGGCGGAGACCCAGAACATTCCCATAACGCAGTCCGGCCACTTCCAAACGCGATCGAACGTCAGCTTCGCACCCACCTCCCGGAGGAAGCGCGTGGGCGCTGGGCCGGGAGCCCGGAGGCGGCGGGGCGCCCAGGTACCTCCCGCGAACGCGGCTGACGGGGCGCGACTGGCGGGGCCGGGGACGCAGGGCGCGCGAGCCCGCTGTCGGGGGCGAAGCCCTTCCCCTCCTTTGTCCCGAAACCCCATTCCAGCCACCGACCCGTTGGTGCTCGGCGTCGCCTGCGGTGGGCTTCGATTCTGGAATGCGGGCAGGCGAGCGCACAGTCCTCTGGGGACGCTCCTGGGGTGCCACGGGCTGGGAGGTCGGTGAAAGGGGAGCTGTCTGCACGTCGCAGGGCCGCCGGCAAAAGGACAGGAGGAGCGGGGCCGTGTTCCAGGACACACGACTGAGCCCTTGCGGGAGAACTGGGAGCGGGAGTGGACCTCACCGTGTGCTCTGAGCGCCTTCCTGGCATCGCTAGTTTGGGAAAGCACAAGTCCATCTTTCGGATGCTTTTTCCTCGGTTTGCGTCGGTCGTCTGGCACCCTGGAGCCGAGCTGCTGCCCTGGGCGGGCGCACCCAGCAGCTGCACCCGAGTAGCAGGAACCCGCCCGGAGGGGGCCGCACTACCAGACGGGGAGGTTTTCTGCCGCCGGTAAGCGGGGGACCACCCTTGGCCTCACTGTGTCCCTGGTTGTGACATAAAGGGCTCTTCCCCACCCGGAGCTGCTCCTGGAGCCCAGAAGCCGGCCGGATTCCTAACTCAGTGCCCGCATCGCGTCCAGGGCGAGGCTCCCAGCGTTAGGGTGGGGTGCGGGGAGCGCCTGCAATTCTAACCACCCCTCTGCCCTCTGGGAAAACAGTTCTTGCAGTTGAAGTAGGCAAAGCAGAGCTGACTTGTCTTCAACAGGGGCGATCTGGGGTCAGGATCTGGGGTCAGTCGTGTGCGGCTGCAGTTTGAAAGTGCTTGCTAACTTTCAGGCCCCAAGCAAGGCCGTGCTGAGAGGCGGCAAGCAGCAGCGGGCTAAGTTTTGCCTAAGTTGACAATGTGAAAGTGAACTGGAAGACAATCATTGTGATCATTCAGGAAAGGAAAAAGAATAGGGTGACTCAGGTGACTAATTAGGGGGAAGCTTGGGGCCTGAGACATTCAGATAATTTCCCACATTTTCTATTTCACTTTGCTGGAATGGACCTGGTGTCACTTATGTATGCACCTGTCTTTATCAGCGCTCTAGTCACACCTGATTTGAAGTCCCCCTGCAGTGACTCTGTGCTAACTGGGTGACACCTGGGCAGTGGCAGTTAGTTACAGGGCTGGCTGGTTAACACGGTCGTTGCAGATGAGTGTGGGAGTGTGCAACTAACCGTCGTAACTGTTTACAAGGATGGAGACAGTTACTGCACACTCGGGAATTCACCGGAGTGCACATGAGTGTAACCTCCTGCTGGTCTTCTGGTGTTGTCAGTGCCGCTGCTGTGCACAGGGGTGGCCCCCGCCGAGTCCTCTGCACAGGAGGCTCCCGCAGGCTCCAGGGCTGTGGTTTGCTGCCATCCCAGGACGAAGCCAAGCCCTGGGCCGCTTCTGCTGATCGGTTTCCCACGCGAGGACTGATGGCCTGTCTCTCCTGTGACCAGTGCCATTTTATAACCTCGTTGTAATCTAACTAATTAATTACTAGGTTCCCATGTATCCAGACAACAGATGAGCATCTGTTCTTGCTACCCACTGCCCCTGGGGGTGGGCCCCGTGCTCCGGGGCTGAGGCTCCGCAGACGTGCTCTCAGCGCAGGTGCCCTGGGTCTCCCGCCCCGCCCGGGCTTTGTCCGAGACTCTGCCTTTGAGACGTGGACCCCTGTCTATGAGCTGCCTTTGTCTAGTCATCGATTCAATCACCCTTTTCCCAGAACCCCACATAGACTGGTCTCCCCCGCTAGGACCACCTCCGAACCCACGTGTTGGCCGCCGTGTGCCTTCTCGCTCGTGCTGACGCCTGCGGCGGGCTAGGCCCGAGGCTGCAGGCGCGGCTGCTCCGTGCGGTGACCGCACCTGGCCCTGGCATCCGCTGTTGCACCAAGCCTGGGTTCCACGACGGGGTGCACGGAATCGTTTGAAAAGCCAGGAACGTTTAACATAACTGCTCGTTATACACGTGTAACTTCATTATAGGCAATTCCTCTGTGGGATTTTCAAAAAACGTTTTTAGTGACTCCAGCAATGTTAGAAGCTGAGCTGAATTTCTTGCATTGAAGGAAATGGGCCCTAATTCGATTATTATGTAACATTAGTGTTTTCTTTCAAGTGTTCTCTTTTCACTTTTGTTTCTAAACTTTAGCCGTTTAAAACGATTGCAGCTCCTACTTGGATGACTTCGGTCGTCGCTCTGGTTTCCGTACTTGAAGGTGAGGTGGACCTGCAGCTCTGCCGGGAAGGATGACGGTTCCGAGTTGAATGCCAACGACCTCACACGCACGCTCACGTGTTTGACGAGGTGGGTTCCTAAAAGATTGCTGCTTCACTTTTAGGGCACAGCTGTAGGTGCAGGACTGGTGCCATCTGCCCTGGCTCCACAGAATCAGAGGAAATTCACCCAGCGTTTGCCATGTGCTGGCTTTTCTGGGAGTGACACGGTGCCAAGATTTGTTTTGGGTTCACTTTGCAGGGGTGGAAACTTGGAACTAGGTGAGTACAAAATATGCAGTGTCCCATTTTTAGCCTGACATTTTATGTTTCCAGTTTTGTCTGTACTTTCAAAATAAGTGCAATAGAGTTAAGTTTCTTTTTTTCTTTTTAAATGGCCAAAATTTTAAACATTGTAGCATGGTTAAACCATTTAAGGATACAGGAAAATGCTTATTTTTTCCTAACTCTTACCTAAGAATCTGAGGACTTCTAGAATACTAATGGTACTAATGTAGCACATAGAAGCATCTGCTGAGTACTAATCTTTGACTCTAATTTCTATAGCTAGTCTGAGTTACGTGTGTGACTTACAGTAAATCCACAGTGAAAACTCTGGGATCATTAGGCGATCACGGCCAGGTGTCTGTGCCAGGTAGAAGGGGGCAAACTGAGTTGGAGATCTTTGCTGTTGATTTTTTTTTTTTGGGGGGGGGGTTGAATCGGTGAAATAAATTCTCAGTTCTCCATTTCTCACTTGGTCTACACAAACTAAAGTTACACAGTACGTAATGCTCTGATCAGTTGCCTTAGTAGTTAGCATCTTCCCCGGTAGGAATTTGGGCCATCAGGAGGGTGGACCTGTGTTTAGGACAGTAACCAGGACGCGGTAGGCGCTCAGAGGGTTAGCTGCAGGTCCTCTTATCTCGTCAGCTGAACCCGTTCTGGTCTGTGTAGGCGTGGGTGGGTTCAAGCGAAAACTTGGTGCTCAACTTTGGTTGAATTCGTGTGACCGTGAAACCGCTTGAGCGTACTGACTGTGGGCAGATGGCTGCAGGCAAGATGCTCTTCCTTTCAGGTGGGAACCTCGCTCTCCTGGCGCGAGTGCGGGTGGGGTGCTGTCTCGGCGTTCGGCACTGAAGCGCGGCTTGCGCCCAGCAGGGCTGGGGGGTCGCGGGTAGGCTGTGGCCGCCGTGGGCTCAGCAGCTCACAGTCATTAGGGTCAGGGCGGCCCGGAGGCGCACTGGGCCTCCCCCTGAGGCGGCAGCCGCCCCCCTAAAGGAGCTGGAGGACGTCTAAATGGCACGCCCTGCCCTCTCCCTTCAAGGGCCTCACCACCACCAGCAGCTGCCCCTCGGGTCTGCTCGGCCAGATGGTGCCGTGGGCTGCGGCCACCGGCAAAGCTGCCTGGGAAATGCGGTGTTCGGACCGGGCACGTAACTGCCTGCGACAGAAATCTGAGCCCTGCCGAGAAGGAGGGAGATCGGAGTGAACAGCTGGTCGGCGCCCCGGCCACCGAATGCCCTTGTGCAGGAGCGTACTGCTAGGGACCCGCCAGGCCCCGGGCTCGGCTCCGAGCGCCGCGGGGACACGTGCGCGGGGGCCTGGCCAGGGCTCCCCGGACCGACCCACCGGTCTCCCAGCCAGCGCGCTCGCCCCGCGCCAGGACCCTGGGGGTAGCCCCGAGGACAGCCCCACCTTGCTGCTTGCTCATCTGCTTCGCTTCCCTGTTCTCCAGTTTTCCTGGCAGACTTCGGAGGGGTTAGGTTTGCGTGTCTGATCCCCATACAGGGACCATCCCCTTCGTGCCCAGAGGACGGTACTCTGTGTGAAGAAAGCCGCCTCACACCGCTCGTCATCTAGGGACATCCTGGGAAAAAACCGTCCCCAGAGCCGCTTCCACGAGCAGCCCACACGCTGGCTGAGCGAAGGAGAGACACTTCCCACGGGCAGGGCCGTCCAAACGGGCTCTCCTTGGAGACAGACACCAGCTCCGTCTGCGCCGTTCCGGAGTGCAGCCTCTCGACACCTGTCACCGGCCAACACTCGGGAGGTGGCTGGGGTGACCGGGGACGTCCGTTTTAATTTTACTTCATTTTAAATAATGTAAACATAGCAGGCACGGCACGGGTCACGCCGTCCCTTCCTGAGTTTGAGAACCAGCCGGGTGGGCTCGAACCGTCGTGTTCTTGGTGTTCTAAGGTCTTCCCTCTGTCACCCGCCGTGGGCCTGTCTTCCAGAGGAGAGGGAAAAGGTGGGACTAAAGTCCAGATGCTGACTTGGCGTGTATACGCTGCGCGCACGACACAGGGTGGCCTCCTGGGGACAGGTCACCAAGTTTGCTGATGATGGATGGGAGAATGTGGTGTTGGTCCTCATGGCGCCCCTCGTGACGCCCCTCGTGACGCCCCTCGTGAACAGCCCGTGTCCCTAGTTGGTTCACTCAGCCGACACTGTTTGGTTCTGCTGTGTCATTCTGTGTGACTTCAATTTTGTAATACTGTAGCTGCTAAATTATTATTTCGTATCTGTCAAAATACTTAGTGGTTTTTATTTTTTAAAATGCTGTGAAATAAAAAATAATAATTCTATGTAACTCTGTGTTTTTGTGTGTGCGTGGATTGCTATTACCCATATTTTTAAAAAAGTTAATTAGGAAGAGCTTAATGGATAGAAGGAGATATTTATTTCTGTATCAGATTTCCAGTTCAATGGGCATGTCTATGTGCCAATTAATGTGTCTTTTTAAAATATTAAGTGATTCTTTCATTGTATTCAGAGTTTGGGTAAACTAAGAGGGTGGTAATGGTAGTGGGGTCATTCTCTTATCTATACTGACTATCACTTGGATCTGGTTTCCCTGCAAGTGCCCGGCTTTGGGTGGTTTGTCTTTTATTATTGAATTGTAGGAATTCTTGATATATCCTCGGCACTGTTCCTTTACAAGATACGGGCTTTGTAATAGTTTTCTCCTACTTGGTGGCTAGCTTTTTGCCTTTCTAAACATGTTTGTTAAGTGTCTGCTTTCTCCCAGACAGCGTTTTAGATGCTGTGGAAACAGTGGGAATGAGACAGGGAACAGACTTGGGCAGCTTCCAGTCCGCCTGTCGGTGGGATGCCTTCCGCCGTATTTAAATCTATGGTTGTCCTTACTGTCACCCTGACACGCTGGGACACATTCCCATTCAATTATAATGGGAGACTTCTTCTCCTTTGGCCCTCAGCTCGATACTTTTCTTTTTAAATGGTACTCAAAAACAGGGTACAGTAGCTAATATGGAAAGGTGCAAGTTTTGTGCATTTTCAAGTTCTGCATGCAACTAAATTTTGTTGTGTCCCGTGCGCGGCAACATATGCTTTGATAGACAGAGTTGGGCTGGGTAGGATGAACGTGCAGAACCCTCCGCATTTCCATACTCCTTTGTCTTTGAACTTTCAGTAATGGGTGGCAGAAGTTAAACTTGTGTGACAGGACTGTGGTAGGGCCAAGGGGGGCTGACCGAGGCCGGTGAGCCCCCAGGCATAGCGGCCGGGAGGCGCTGGAGCAGTTTGCACCCCTGGGTCTACAGGGTGAAGGGAAGTGTGGTTGTAGGACCCAGGAGCGGATGGCAGGACAGGGACCCTGCCCCCCACGGGGACTCAGCCTGGGAAACAGGGAGGGGGCCTCAGGTTGCACCAGCTTCCCAACTGTTCATGTCTTCCCAGCACCTTCCAGTGGCCAACCCGGCCGGAAGTCAAAGGACCAGGGACCTCGTTGATGCCCCTTTGGGGGCACAAGGCGGGCAGGCAAGGGCAGAAAATAGATCTGGAGGGTCCAATGGGGAATGACCCGGCACACAGATCTCCTTCAAGATCTCGGTGGTGCCCGTATGCCCCCGTACCCAGTTTGCTAACAGGCCCCGCACAGGTGCTATGTAGCCTGCTCCCCATTTGTCTTCAGTGTAAATGGCTAGAATAACTTTGGAAGTCCTTATCGGCTACCTGAGTGTGTACCTTCATGATCATTTCCTCAGAATGCACTCGTAGATGTAGAGTTATTGAGCTAAAACGTGCACATGTTGCGTTTCAGTGGTTGTTAGGTTTATTTCCAGAAAGCTCATGCCCGTTCGTGCGTGGAAGCGTGTTAATGCCCTGGTACCTTTGCAAGAAGCTTGCTCAGTCTTTTATGTCTTTTGTAATCTGATAGATTTTTTTTTTAAAAAAAGCTCTTGTAGTTTAAAATTATTGATGAGATTGAACATCTTTTTATAAGTTAATTGACAGACAATTTTTATCTAGTACATGTCATCTTAATATTGGGGTCCGGACCAAAAACTGAGGAGAAGTAAGAAATTGTTACGTTGTTACCATTAGCCCGTGAGACGGAGTCAGCTCCTTAGCACACATGACACGGAAGATAGATTATCCCCAGCTGATGTTTTCTCATTACACAGATCACTTCGGTCGGGAGCCACGCCGCGGAGGGGAGAACCCGGGGCCCGGACCGGCCGGCGCGGGCCGCCAGCGGCTCCTGCTTCCGCGCGGGCGCCTGTCAGCGAAGTGTCTCCTCTGAGTTGCACACACGAAGCCTCTCTCAGAGGTGCCTACGTCACCATTCCGTTCGCGCTCCTCGGGAGGGCCTCCGGTTTGATAATATTCCACTTAGAACGTGCTGCTGTGGGCGTGGGCGCGGGAGGCGGGTCCTGTCACCCACGCCGTACGGCTGGGAGCTTGGACAGGTGCATCGCACGGCGGCTTGGCGGTTCCTTTTCACAGTTAATGTCACACAAGCAGTGATGTCCCCGTGCCTATCTCCTATGGAGACACGTGCACACATGCCTGCATGTTGCCCTGTGCACCCCGCTGTCAGTCCGTGTGCAGGAGGCCGGCGGCTGCACCTAAAGGAAGCCAGACCCCAGGGACCCGCGGACCGGCCGGCCCCCAGCACACACGGCGGTGGCGGGTGGTGAGGCGGGGACACCGAGCTGGAGGCCTAGGTGTGGGGACGAGCAGCAGCCGTGAGGGAGACTGACTTCGGGCTCTCTGGGTGTGCGGTTGGCGACAGGACTGATTCAGGAGCCCCCCTGCCACCACGACCCAGCGTGCTAACCTGGGGGCAGGGCAGACTCCACCCGCAAAGGCTGGAGCTGAAGGCCCTGGAACCCTGCCCTGCACCTAGCGTGTCCGCCCCGCCCTGCAAAGCAGGGGGTATGACTCAGTGGTTCGCACATGGCTCCACTGCTAAATATGAAAACGGTATTTTTAAGTGCAGAACTGCGATGTGGACCGCCAGCAAGCCTTCCCTCCCAGTTTCCAGGCTGCTGGCCTCACCCCTGCCAGTCTGCCCGCCTGGATCCCTGACACCTCCACGGCCCCAGCCCTCCCGGCGTGGAGGCGCCCGGCCTGGGGTCCTCAGACCCCCGTGGAAGCGGGGCGTGTGGGCAGCGGCTCCTGGCGGGCAGTGCCCCCCCTTGCCCCCGAGTTACTGCACCCCTACGTGCTGTGGGGGCGGCCTGCGGGGAGGGCTGTCCTGTAGGAATTTCCTTGTGTCCTTTTACCTCCAGCAGAAGCGACCTCACCTGCTCCCGCGCTCAGCTCTGTCAGCAGCTCCAATCCGCGAGGCAGTGGCTCAACCTCAGACGCCGGGACGGCTGCGCTGCCATCCCCGCCCCAGGCCCTCTGTGCGCCTCAGCCTGCTGCCTGGAGGACACAGGGGAGGACATGTGTGATGGCACGTGACGAGGAAGGGCTCCGTGAACGTCAGCCGGTGCTTCTGTCCGACGAGGTGTCCTCTCCCGCTGCCGCATTCTAGCTGTTCATCCACCCCACAGGGCCCTCCTCGGTCCGACACAGCAGTCACCTCCCTTCCTAAAGTCAAGTTCACGTCTTCGTCACCTGTATTTGTTTTGTTACCGACGTGAGTTGGCGGTACTGCTCCCGGCCCCCTTGTTGTCTGCCAAGACGCGTGAGCCCGCTGCGAGACCAGCGCTGTCCCCCTCCTACCTGGTGCTGTGGCACGTCCCCTGCCCCACATCTCAGGTGGGCGCTCTCCCACCGGCCGCACCCCTTCTGGCCCAGGCGGAAACGCCGCGGCCTCTGCAGGAGCCCACCCGCCCGGAAATCTACAATCAGCCCGCAGACGAAGCCAGGGGCGCGCCTGCTCCCGAGCCCCGGGGGCCCTCAGCTCCCCCCGGGGCCTCAGTGTGCACAGAGACGTTTAAAGAGGTCCCACGGCATCTGTTTCACCAGCTGACCCGTTAGGAGTTGGTCGTCCTAGGATTTGACCCTTTGGCCTAACTTGGATATAATCAGGAGCCGACAATGTATGGGCTCAGAGCTAAGGAGTATCTGAGTAGCTGGGGGCAGAGCGATGCAAGGCTGGGCTTCAGCTATTCCCCAGTGTGAGCTCCCTGCTGTTCAGGCCGGTCTGACGGGTGGCACGCACATCCCAGCAAGGTGACAGGAGGCGCTCCAGGTTGCCGTGTAGTTCCCCTCTGCAGCGTGGGCTCTGGGATGCAGAGTGAGGGGGCAGGGACGGTCTGTACCGCCACCACCCCTCGAGATTCCATTCCGTGTGGAGTCCCTGCGGAGTCCCTGAATCCCAGTGGAAACATCGCACGTGTGACCCACTGACTGGGTCCTTTCCCTGCAGGAATGGCTGGTGCACAGTGGGGGTGAGCTCAGGCCTCAGAGAGGAGCTGCTCTCCAGTGTCACTGAGTCCCACTGAACCCACAGCCTCTCCATCGTCTTACATGAAACTTCTGCCCCGGGGAGAAGCACTCACTCCCCTTACCTCCCAGATCTGTCCTCAGGCATCACAGTATCCTTCACACATGGGGGGGTAGGGCCGTCTCCTGACAGTTTCCACCGCACGCCTTCTCGTCTGGGAGTGATGGTGACAAAGGCATCGGATGACAGCATCTACCACGTGGCAGGCGCCGTGCTGACATGCCGTTCGAACTGGAATCAGAGGATGCGCTGGGAGGGTGCCGCCATCATGCTGTGTCATTTCCCTCCACCTTTCCTTAGCACACTTGGCGCCCATAGCAAACGCGTCCCCAACTCACCCTGCCTTGGGCCCCAGCGTCCACCTTTGTGACCAGAGGGCCCTGCAGCCCGTTTGCGGAGCACGTCGCCAACCTGACCGGCCCCTTTGGTTCGGCACGAGTGCGTGGCCACCAGGTGGCAGGACTGAGCGCGCATGACAACAACCTCTCCAGGGAATAAACTGTGCCATCTCCTTGAACAGGTTTCTTGTGATGTTAATGAGTGAAAATGCTTATCGAAATCGAAGCTAAACTCCTTTTACAAAAGCACATTTTAGGTATTTCAAGGTGCCGAGAGCTGGGAATATCAGGAACATGGCGTGTTTTGAAGATTTTCTAGATGCTGTAAGTCCATGCCCACCACCCGCTTAGCATGTGCGGTTCTTATTAGTTCCAGTGGTTTCCGTGAACGCTTGCACTAGGCCTTTCAGGCTGGTGCTGCTCAAAGCCCCTCCCAGCGGCAGAGGAGAGAGTAAGCCTGTACCCCAAGAGCAGTCCTCTGTCCCTGGGGGTAACCCCGTGCCTGTGAAGTCTCAGGTGTCACCTGACCGGTGTGCGGACTTCGCTTCCTGTTCATTGTGCACATCGTGTTTGTCGTAACAAATGTAACATTAGGTAACATGGCCCCACCTCGAACACCGTGCTCGGCTGGGGACCTGCGTTAGGATTTCGGGGAGGGTGGGAGAGGACGGGACAGGCCAGCATCCTCTGGGAAGCCCATTGAGGTCCCCTCCGCTGGGGGTCTCGTGGGGTCTGATCCCAGGTGTCGGACCGCCGTTGGCGGCTTAGATGGGAGACTTCTCGCCCTGCATCGCGGCCCTGCCTTTCTGTTCCGATCACGGTTGCCGCTGTCTCACACGAGTGTGGTCTGGCCCAGCAGGCGGTGCGTGGCCTTGGCCGTGCCCGGTGACCCGCGTGCTGTCAGGGTGGTGCCCGGACGCTTCGGACGCTGGGGGTCGTTTACCGTGTTCTCCCGTTCCAGGAGCGTTCGCTTTGTCGGCTGTTTCTTTGTTTGTTTTTAAAATAGCTTTATAATTAAATTTTATATATAAAAATCTCAGCCCACATATTTTCCCAGAAAAAAATTTTAAATGGTTTCTATAAATACGTACAAAATCCTCACAAATGGGCAAAGGAGAACAGCGTGACTAACCCCGGTCGTGCTGTTAACAGCGTTTATAATGACGCTGTTAATCCTCGCGACGGGGGTGACAGTGGCCAACACGAAGCCAGGGACAGCGTCCCTCACAGGGTCCGGCCCGGGCCCTGTCTCTCCTCACACGGCCGCGTGCCTGCCAGCGTCGGAGGGGACAGGACTCGCGACACAGACGCGCGTTTCGGAGCAGTGAGAAGTGCGTTTCACTTCCGCTC